>WNWK01034277.1:0-20544 GCA_009830355.1 Cherax destructor | reverse complement strand
GCAGGGGATCCACATCCCCTGGGTATGTTAAGTCTCGGGCCCGGTTTGTTCCAACAGTCGTTACCACATCGGGTAGAGACTGATGGGTTTTATACTGTATATTTTTGTTATTGAAAATATTGTTTGAGATTTAAAAATTTTTTAAAAACTTCCTTCAGGCAATGTAAAAAATGTATATGAAATATAAATGTATTGGTATAGATTTGGCTATCCCCCCTATCTCATTATATTACAAAATAGGCAATTTTTAAACCGAGACATTCCCGCCCCAAGCATTTAGTATAAAGTCTCAGCCTGTCTGTTACAATTCCAATTTTTACTGCTACTAAAACCAATTTTTTACGTTCTATTATTCTGTTCTATTATTACTGTTCTTTTATTTGTTACCGTTTTAATTTCTATTAATATTTCTATTATTACTCTATTTTACAATTATTATTACTACTATTATCATTATTACTACTATTATTTTATTATACTATTTCTACTATTTTTCACTGTTCTAATATTATTCTACTATTTCTATTACTATTATTATTACTATTATTACTATTATTACTACTATTATTACTATTATTATTACCACTATTATTACTATTACTATTATTACTATTACTATTATTACTATTATTATTACTATTATTATTATTACTACTACCACTACTGTAGATGAATGGTTCAGAGAACCGACGAGTTGGTAAATTAGACACATATGCAACACTTGGGTATCGGTTCTCTGAACCATTCATCTACATCCTGTCTGACACAGCAACATCTTGGTATCTTAATACAGGGAATTCTTTGCTTGCCTAACCCTTGGGCACGACCTACTTCCACATTGGTCAAATGTGACACCACCTACGACTGCTGCACCTCTCCTGCCTACAGTATATAAGCTACCTCTTCGCAGATATGCTGTATTCTATTGAAGATTGATGGACTGACAACATCGACTCAAGGTTGAGGGACTGACCACCTCAAACTACTCCTCTTCTTCACGATTCTCCTTTGTATGGACTGATGAAGCCACTGTGTGGCGAAACGTTTCCTCAATAAAGATACCCAAGTGTTGCATATGTGTCTAATTTACCTACTACTATTATTATTATTGTTACTATTATTATTGTTATTATTACTATTATTATTGTTACTACTATTATTATTACTACTAATATTACTATTACTATCAATATTACTACTTCTAGTATTACTACTGTTATTACTACTGTTATTACTACTATTATTATTATTACTATTACTATTATTAATATTATTACTACTACTATTATTACTACTATTACTAACAAACATTTTTCATTCTGCAGTATAACAAATGTAATTTACATCTAAAATATTGTTAAGCAAAAACAGGCACTAGCGAACAGTGCACTTCTGGCAGATTAATCATAATTCTTACAGACTACTTAAGTACTAGTTACAGGTTACTGAGCAGGAGTATTTCTTCAAAATGTACAAAAAGTGAGGTATCTACTACACTATACTTTTCTGCTACTACTGCTACTTCCTCATTACTGTCAGTACCATTGCTGCAGCTGCAACAACCACAATAATACAATCACAACAATACAATCACAGCATGATATACCATCCTCCAAACTTAAATAGGGAACAAGGGAGATTATTTTGGGAGAAAATTGTTAAGGCCACAAGGCACGATAACGTAGTAATTCTAGGGGACTTTAACTTTAGTCAGATTGATTGGAATTTCTTGACAGGGAATTTATAATCTAACGACTTTTTAGAAGTAGTTCAGGATTGTTTTTTGAAGCAGATTGTGACAGAACTTACAAGGGGAAATAACCTACTTGACTTGGTTCTGACAAACAAGGAAACCCTTGTTAATAATTTAGAAATTACAGAGGAACTCGGCACAAGCGACCACAATTCAATTACTTAAGCATTGAATAGTTGTATGATAGTAGGGATAATTCAGTAACGGTCCCAGACTTTCGCCTAGCAGATTACAATGGGCTTAGGGAATACTTATCATCTGTGGACTGGGGTAACAAAGAGAGCTATCAGTATGACAGCTTTCTTAACACTATACAGGCTGCCCAAAGAACATTTATCACGTATAAAGAAATTAGATCAAGTAGAAATGACCCAAAATGGATGAATAATAGGCTCAAATATCTTTTTGGGCAGAATAAAACTATTTATAGGCGCATAAAAAGAGGTGAGGGTCATCATATAAATCAGTATACTGACATTAATAGGGACGTTAAAAAGGGGATAAGAAAAGCTAAATGGGACTATGAAATTAAAGTTGCTAGGGATTCAAAGACTAACCCCAAAAGTTTTTTCCAAGTTTATAGAACAAAAGTTAGAGATAAGATAGGTCTCCTTAAAAATAACTGGGCATCTTACTGACAAGGAGAATGATATGTGCTCTATTTTTAATAATTATTTTCTCTCGGTTTTCACACAGGAAGACATTAATAATATCCCAGTAATTAATTTTTACAGAGGCCCAGAAGAAGATAAATTATGTAATATCACAGTCACTAGCGAAATGGTTATGAAACAACTAGACCGACTGAAACAAAATAAATCGCCGGGTCCTGATGAGCTTTTTGCAAGAGTTCTTAAGGAATGCAAAATGGAACTCTGTGAACCATTAACTAACATTTTTAACTTATCTCTTCAAACAGGTGTAGTGTCTGATATGTGGAAGATGGCTAATATAATTCCTATTTTTAAAGCAGGGGACACGTCACTACCGTCAAATTACAGCCCAATAAGCCTGACCTCAATTGTTGGCAAATTACTAGTCAATTATAGCTGATATTATTAGAAGCCATCTAGATAACCATAATTTGATTAATGATACTCAGCATGGATTCACGAGGGACCGTTCCTACCTATCTAATTTATTAACCTTCAGTAAAGCTTTTGAGCCTGTTGATCACGATAAAGAATTCGATATTGTTTACTTAGGCTTTAGTAAGGCTTTTGATAGAGTACTGCACACGAGACTGTTAAAGAAAGTGGCAGCTCATGATATTGGGGAAAAAGTGCTGTCATGGATCGAGTCATGGCTCACCAATAGGAAGCAGAGAGTGTGCATAAATGGGGTTAAATCCGAATGGGGACTTGCAACAAGTGGTGTTCCACAGGGATCAGTCATAGGCCCGTTGTTATTTATAATATATATCAATAACCTTGACGAGGGAATTACTAGTGATATGAGCAAATTCGTGACGACATGAAGATAGGTAGGATAATTGTTTGAAACATAGATGTCATGGAACTACAAGAAGATTTAGACAAACTTAATTCGTGGTCAGAAAAGTGGCAGATGCAGTTCAATATAGATAAATGTAAGGTTCTGAAGCTCGGGTGTGTCCATAACCCAAGCACTTATAAGTTAAATAATGTAGAACTTAGCCATACAGATTGCGAAAAGGACTTGGGGGTTATGGTAAGCAGCAACCTTAAACCAAGACAGCAATGCCTAAGCATACGTAATAAGGCAAACAGATTACTGGGATTTATATCAAGAAGTGTAAGCAACAGAAGTCCAGAGGTTATATTACAGCTTTATACATCATTAGTAAGGCCTCACCTAGATTACGCAGCTCAGTTCTGGTCTCCATATTACAGAATGGATATTAATTAGTTAGAAAACATTCAGCGTAGAATGACTAAATTAATACATAGCATTAGAAATCTTCCGTATGAAGAAAGATTAAAGACCCTTAAATTACATTCACTTGTAAGACAAAGAATGAGAGGAGACATGATCGAAGTATACAAGTGGAAAATGGGTATTAATAAAGGGGATATAAATAAGGTCTTGATGATATCTCTCCAAGAGAGAACCCGCAATAATGGATTCAAGTTAGATAAGTTTAGATTTAGAAAGGATATAGGAAAGTATTGGTTTGGAAATAGGGTAGTTGATGAGTGGAACAGTCTGCCTAGTAGGGTTATTGAAGCTAGGACCTTGGGTAGTTTCAAATTTAGGTTGGATAAATTCATGAGTGAGAGGGGTAGGATTTGAGTGGGACTCGCACATGAGTAAATAGAATTATCAAAGCTTATTTCTTGGGTAGCATTAAAAATTGGATTGAGCAAATATTCTGTTAGTGGGATGGATATGTGAGTGTGTGTGTATATTATGTATATATATATATATATATATATATATATATATATATATATATATATATATATATATATATATACATGTAAATTGTTTAAAAAAATCGTAAGGTTGAAGAGCGAGACACTATCGCAATATTTTGGAATCTTTATTGTGGAAACGTTTCGCCAACCAGTGGCTTCTTCAGTCCAAAACAGAGAACAGTGGAACATAGAGAACTTTGAGGTAATCAGCTGCACAGCCTGGAGGCAATGTGTCCACTTCATCGTTCTCGGACTGAAGAAGCCACTGGATGGCGAAACGTTTACACAATAAAGATTCCGAAATGTTGCACAAGTGCCTCACAAAGTTCGCCCCTGGGTGAAACGTTGCGCCACTAAGCACTTTAAAGGAAAATAAAATGTCTGTTTACTATTAATTTTTTGTAATGGTGAATTTTAATCTTATTTTGTTTACGTATTACTCGGTTCTATTAAATCTCTCCTGGTGAGGTGTGTGCGAAACTAGGGATGTGTGTGTGTGAAACTAGGGATGTGTGTGTGTGTGAAACTAGGGATGTGTGTGTGTGCGAAATTAGGGATGTGTGTGTGTGTGTGAAAGTAGGGATGTGTGTGTGAAAGTAGGGATGTGTGTGTGTGAAAGTAGGGATGTGTGTGTGTGAAAGTAGGGATGTGTGTGTGTGTGAAAGTAGGGATGTGTGTGTGTGTGAAAGTAGGGATGTGTGTGTGCGAAAGTAGGGATGTGTGTGTGTGTGAAAGTAGGGATGTGTGTGTGTGTGTGAAAGTAGGGATGTGTATGTGTGTGTGAAAGTAGGGATGTGTATGTGTGTGTGTGAAAGTAGGGATGTGTGTGTGTGTGAAAGTAGGGATGTGGGTGTGCAAATGTAGGGATGTGTGTGCGTGTGAAAGTAGGGATGTGTGTGTGTGTGAAAGTAGGGATGTGTGTGTGCAAAAGTAGGGATGTGTGTGTGTGCAAATGTAGGGATGTGTGTGTGCAAATGTAGAGATGTGTGTGTGTGTGAAAGTAGGGATGTGTGTGTGTGTGAAAGTAGGGATGTGTGTGTGCGCGAAAGTAGGGATGTGTGTGTGCAAATGTAGGGATGTGTGTGTGTGAAAGTAGGGATGTGTGTGTGTGTGTGTGTGTGAAAGTAGGGATGTGTGTGTGTGTGTGTGAAAGTAGGGATGTGTGTGTGTGAAAGTAGGGATGTGTATGTGCGAAAGTAGGGATGTGTATGTGTGTGTGAAAGTAGGGATGTGTGTGTGTGAAAGTAGGGATGTGTGTGCGTGAAAGTAGGGATGTGTGTGCGCGAAAGTAGGGATGTGTGTGTGCGAAAGTAGGGATGTGTGTGTGTGTGAAAGTAGGGATGTTGTGTGTGTGAAAGTAGGGATGTTGTGTGTGTGAAAGTAGGGAGTGTGTGTGTGAAAGTAGGGATGTGTGTGTGTGTGTGAAAGTAGGGATGTGTGTGAGTAGGATGGATGTGTGTGAAAGTAGGGATGTGTGTGTGTGTAAAGTAGGGATGTGTGTGTATGTGAAAGTAGGGATGTGTGTGTGTGAAAGTAGGGATGTGTGTGTGTGAAAGTAGGATGTGTGTGTGTGAAAGTAGGGTGTGTGTGTGAAAGTAGGGATGTGTGTGTGAAAGTAGGGATGTGTGTGTGAAAGTAGGGATGTGTGTGAAAGTAGGGATGTGTAAGTAGGGATGTGTGTGTGTGAAAGTAGGAATGTGTGTGAAAGTAGGGATGTGTGAAAGTAGGTATGTGTGAAAGTAGAAATGTGTGTGTAAGTAGGGATGTGTGTGAAAGTAGGGATGCGTGTGTGTGTGAAAGTAGGGATGCGTGTGTGTGTGAAAGTAGGGATGTGTGTGTGTGTGAAAGTAGGGATGTGTGTGTATGTGAAAGTAGGGATGTGTGTGTATGTGAAAGTAGGGATGTGTTTGTATGTGAAAGTAGGGATGTGTGTGTATGTGAAAGTAGGGATGTGTGTGTATGTGAAAGTAGGGATGTGTGTGTATGTGAAAGTAGGGATGTGTGTGTATGTGAAAGTAGGGGTGTGTGTATGTGAAAGTAGGGGTGTGTGTGTGAAAGTAGGGGTGTGTGTGTGAAAGTAGGGATGTGTGTGTGTGTGAAAGTAGGGATGTGTGTGTGTGTGTGTGAGTGAAAGTAGGGATGTTTGTGTGTGTGTGAAAGTAGGAATGTGTGAAGGGTAAGAGGGGTACATAAGAACATAATGGAGGAACACAGCAGCAGGCCTACTGGCCCAAACTTGTCAGGGTTTTCTCTAAACCAACCATTCGCAAGAGTGAGGGTCGTGGTTTGATTCCCGGCACGATTGGAAACGACTGGAAAAATCTGGTGATACCGACAATATAAAGATGAAAGGTGATAAGAGGATTCAATACTACGAAGTTTTCGCAGCATCAGAGAACAGTAATTCACTTTTTTTTTTTTAAATTAGTATAGAATATAATTAGGGTAAGTGTAAGTTGAAGACGGTTTATATATGACTTATTCTTCTTGACTTTAGCAAAATAAGTTTTATATTGACTCTTATGAAGTGGGGAAAAAATAGAGGGAACTTCAGAGGATTTTTAAGATAAGAACATAAGAAAGGAGGAACACTGCAGTAGGCCTGTTGGCCCATACTTGGCAAGTCCTTCACAAATCCAACCCACTATGGTATGTTGTTCAACTCGTTTAGTTTTATCCATGCATAAAATTACGTTTTTTTCTTATTTTCTAATTCTTAACATTCAATATCTCTAAACATATATCCGCTTCAAGTTTTACACCAAATAATTTATTGCCGGACCTAAGTCAGTACATTGCTACTTGCTACTTCTCTCTGCTCATAAATTTGGATATTGTTTTTTATGTAGGGGTAGTGTTTTAGTTGGTGGTTTTTATGTAGGCTGTGTTAGGGGGATCGTGTTTACTAGTGTGATTTAACGAGTCATTGTTCAGTAGGTCGTAGTTATAGTATTTTTTAGAGCCAGTTTTTTTAGGTATATCAAGTGCTCGTGGGTCATACAAATTACACTCCACCTTCACTCTAATATCAAGGAGACTTTAATCTTAGTGTTTATTCACTGAGATGCATACCAAATTACATACACTTACAAACTACACAAATAACCCGCATACAGAGGAGAGGAGCTTACGACGACGTTTCGGTCCGACTTGGACCATTTACAAAGTCACACTAACAAAAGAATAGAGGGAGTTTATATAAAGGCCAGCCGACGGGGGCGGGAACAAGAGAGAGTGGTGGAGGAGTAATAGTGGTAGTAGTAGTGGTAGTGGAGTCAGTCAAATACTAAGAAAAAGGAGCACTGCAAGATAGCTAGCTAGAGGGTAAGGCCAATGAAGAATTACTTCATCTCCCTATACCTAAAAAAAAGTGTAAGACAATTTTCTTTTCAGTGTAGTTGATAAATATCGAGTGTATTGCAACAAAAAATATGCATTGTTTTTATACATATGTACTTATTTTTTATATATAAAATGTCCAAATCCCATTCTTCTACCTCCTTGTTGCATTAATCTATAATGCTGAAGAAAGTTATAAATAACATTTATCCTGTGTAAGTGATCCTGAGAGATGGTAATTCCCAGGTAATTGGAACTCCAAATCTGTTCAAACTAATCTTTTGAAGCTGCTGTAACTCATGAGCTGCTAATGGAATGCTTGACTAAGTAAGAAAGTTAATTCAGGTATTCACAAATACAGTTACATACATTATCATACATAGCAACATATGTGAGAGAACCTAAAAGTACATAACATAATGTGAAGACAGTTTGCACACCAGTGTATCGAGTCACAGACAGATCTACGATAGATCTAGGTAGATCTGTCTGGACTTCGATAAAGCCACTGCGTGGGCGAAACGTTGTCAATAAAGGATCACATTATACTGCTTATGTGTTTATTTTTCCATTGTGTCGGTATTTTATACCATTTCTTTCCGTAGAGAACCTAGGATAACCCAAAAAAGTCAGTGACCTATTTCCATTGGGGTCCTTTATATTTCCATTGATGATTTCTTCATTGTTCTACTGAACTCATCCAACTCAGAATGACGTATTATATAACTTTTTATAAAATCTTTCTGCGTGAAGGAATATATCAATGAAATATAACTGGCTTTTGTTCCCAATATTATAGAGTATATGGTGCCAGAACCTTGCATATACATCTAATATTACCTAAAAAATATTTTACTTTTCTATTTTGGGATTAAGTTTGTGCGTTCCACTCGTAAGTCAGAAATTGTCTCCTGTCTGTTGTGGCGTCAATTTCATTTACTTATTGTGAAACGCTGAAACCACTTTTGACATTCAGTGATGGAGAATTGATCCTCCATCACCCCATCGTGAGAGTCACACTATTTTGTGTTTATTTCTTTTGTTTGTTGTGGAGACTTCCCGAGAAGGTATGACAAAACAGTTTTAGGGACAGTTTTCCAGAGATCTTCTTAGCCTAGTCCTTCACAAGGTTACCTGTCCACATACTGACTGACAATCACCATACTCGCATCACTAGAAAGTCGCCACTGGCGTCTCGCCAGGACTGGGAAGAACTGCCAGGTTCCAGAATTTAGCTAAAGTGTCCCCGCTCTCCCCTCATCTTTAAAGTCAACACCTTCACCTCTCTCATAGTGCGGAATTTGCTTTACTGTGACCCCCCAGAGTTACCTTTACTCTCGTGTCAGAGTTCGCTTTACTGTGGGGATAAGACTTTATTTCGCTGTGATCACTTTCCTTTGGTCCAAAAAGCACACAGCTTTTTTTGTTGGTCAGTTTACAGGTATATGAGTGAATTTAACCGCTGCGCCACTGCTCGGAGACTCAAATACTGACCAGTACGGTACTAAACGCCAAAGGAATCAACTAGTCTCGATTGACGTCAGACGAAGGTGCGCTTGATGATGGGATCCTCACCGATGACATGGAAAAAAAATGCCAACAAAAAACACCAGACATTAGCTGTGTACCGTATTATGTGGTGTGTCATTCTATGTATTGTATCCAGTAGTACGTCATTGGTTCTTTCCGGTGTACGATGTTCAGTGGTACTAGAGAATGTGTACCATGCTCAGCGGTGCCATACTTTCATGTGTACCATGTTACTTGGTACACCTTACTGTGTATCATGTGCACTTGTTCACCTGACAGTGTATCACACTTAATGCTATGCCGGAAGCACACTCTTCTAAGTTACTGACATCGATGAAAAAAAAAAAAATCCCTCTCGAGACGCAAGACAGACGATGTTCTCTAAACCTCCCTGAAGTTCTTGTTTACCAAGACCAGAATATTGATTCCACCTGGTTCTTTGCGCATGAATAGTTACTTGTAAAATGTTTTGTAATGGTGTAGGACACGTGGAAAGTGATTTGTAATGGTGTAGGATACGTGGAAAGTGATTTGTAATGGTGTAGGACACGTGGAAAGTGATTTGTAATGGTGTAGGACACGTGGAAAGTGATTTGTAATGGTGTAGGACACGTAGAAAGTGATTTGTAATGGTGTAGGACACGTGGAAAGTGTTTTGTAATGGTGTAGGACACGTGGAAAGTGATTTGTAATGGTGTAGGACACGTGGAAAGTGTTTTGTAATGGTGTAGGACATGGGGAAAGTGATTCGTAATGGTATAGGACACGTGGAAAGTGTTTTGTAATATTGTAGGACACGTGGAAAGTGTTTTGTAATGGTGTAGGACACGTGGAAAGTGTTTTGTAATGGTGTAGGACACGTGGAAAGTGTTTTGTAATGGTGTAGGACACGTGGAAAGTGTTTCGTAATGGTGTAGGACACGTGGAAAGTGATTTGTAATGGTGTAGGACACGTGGAAAGTGATTTGTAATGGTGTAGGACACGTGGAAATTAATTTGTAATGGTTTAGGACACGTGGAAAGTGATTCGTAATGGTGTAGGACACGTGGAAAGTGATTTGTAATGGTGTAGGACACGTGGAAAGTGATTTGTAATGGTGTAGGACACGTGGAAAGGGATTCGTAATGGTGTACGACACTTGGAAAGTGATTTTTAATGGTGTAGGACACGTGGTAACTGTTTTGTAATGGTGTAGGAAATGTGGAAAGTGATTCGTAATGGTATAGGACACGTGGAAAGTGTTTTGTAATGGTGTAGGACACGTGGAAAGTGTTTCGTAATGGTGTAAGACACGTGAAAAGTGTTTTGTAATGGTGTAAGACACGTGGAAAGTGTTTCGTAATGGTGTAAGACACGTGGAAAGTGTTTCGTAATGGTGTAAGACACGTGGAAAGTGTTTCGTAATGGTGTAGGACACTTGGAATGTGTTTCGTAATGGTGTAAGACACGTGGAAAGTGTTTCGTAATGGTGTAGGACACTTGGAAAGTGTTTCGTAATGGTGTACGTCACGTGGAAAGTGTTTCGTAATGGTGTACGTCACGTGGAAAGTGTTTCGTAATGGTGTAGGACACGTGGAAAGTGTTTAATGGTGTAAAAATGTGAAGAAAAACGTTCATTATCGGAGGAGCAACTTAGAATATTCACTAATGTATGAACCGCATGAAAAGTGTTCATTAACTAAATTGTAAATACATGAGAATCGTTCACAGTGATGTATAAATAACATAAATAACCCACTTGTTATTTTTATCATTAACATAGTTTAATATCTTTATTACGCACCCCATACCCATCCTGTGGGTCGTGCGAGATAACATGTAATGTATTTACAGTCAAGAAGCAACATGAAGAGTGTACATTGCTGCTTGAAACTGAATTGGTTAGATCTTATTTCTTTAGGAATAAGCCAGTTATCAGTTCTTTTGTAAAGTTAATGTGTAATATCTTAAGTCTTGCAAAGATGCTGGATTTGTGTTGCAATCGAACGAGGTAATATTGGGTAGATAAGATGCATGTGCAACACATGGGTGTGTTTTTTATGTGAAGACTTCGCCAACCAATAGCTTTGTCGATCCAAAATAATCCTGGAAATGTTGGCAGACATGAATTAGTAGTATGAGATGATCAGTCCCACCATCTTGCTGGAAAGTGTCCAGTCCATCTTGCTGGAAAGTGTCCAGTCCATCAGTCTGGTTGTATCTAAAGTATATACCTGTGGACGCTGGCTTTTATAAGTCAGACAGGCGAAGTAAACACTATTTGACAAAAACATCAACTCCTCAGTATTTTTTTTAACCATTAATATGACAGAAAAAAATACCTGTTGGCCAGTAAACACTCTCCCTAGAAGTCAAAACATGTATTTGTACCTGTAACGCAACTCTCATTAAATCTGTGCTACAATTCCCAGCATTAAGCTTGAATGCCTTCCATCAACCCTCCCCCCTCCCCACAAGCGCAGTATAATCCCTACGGGTTTAACGCTCCCCAGTAATAATGCAACTCCCAACCCACTCGCACCTTATTAATTAAATGTCTAAGAGTGCAAATAATTTCACTCTCATTCTCCTTGTGCTCTGACCTTAACCAGCTGCCATCACCACCTGCCATCACCCCGCCCTACGAGTCATTCACCGCCAGGGTGATGGCAGCCAATCAGATTGAATGTAAGGAATGAGGGGATGATTCCAAGCCTTTGGATCAAAAGCCTTTCATCTGCATAATGACATCTTTATCGAAGAACGTTGGGGGTGGGGGTAGGGTTGTAAAAGACGAAAATACTTAAATGATCTCTCTTGTTATCTCTCTTGCTCTCTAGTTTCTCTTGTTCTCACTCTTGCTCTCGCTTGTTCTTTCTTTCTCTCTTGTTCTTTCTCTTGCTCTCTTGATGTTTCTTTTGTTCTTTCTCTTGCTCTCTTGTTGTTTCTCTTGTTCTTTCTTTCTCTCTCGTTGTTTCTCTTGTTCTTTCTCTTTATCTCTCTTGTTTCTCTTGTTCTTTCTCTTGCTCTCTCTTGTTGTTTCTCTTGCTCTCTTGTTGTTTCTCTTGCTCTCTCTTGTTGTTTCTCTTGTTCTTTCTCTTGCTCTCTCTTGTTGCTTCTCTTACATAAGAACATAAGAATGGAGGAACACTGCTGAAGGCCTACTGGCTAATACAAGGCAGGTCCTTATCAAAACCACCACTACCAAAGAATTTACTCCCGTACTCACGACACCAATCAAACCCAGCCCCTCCCACTCATATATTTGTCCAATCTCTCTTTAAAGCCACCCAAGGTCCTAGCCTCTATCACCCTACTAGGAAGATTGTTCCACGCGTCTACAACTCTGTTCGAAAACCAGTACTTGCCTATGTCCATTCTAAATCTAAATTTATCCAATTTAAATCCGTTATTTCTGGTTCTTACTTGGTTCGATATCCTCAGTATTTTATTAATATCTCCCTTGTTCATGCCCATCATCCACTTGTACACCTCGATGATATCTCCCCTCATTCTACGTCTCTCCAGAGAGTGGAGATTCAACGCTCTAAGTCTATCTTCATACTGCAGATTTCTTATACTGTAAATCATTTTAGTCATTCTTCTTTGTATGTTCTCCAATGAATCTATATCCATCCTGTAGTAAGGAGACCAAAACTGAGCTGCATAATCCAAATGAGGTCTCACTAGTGTTGTATAGAGCTGTAAAATAACTTTTGGACTAATGTTGCTTATACTTCTTGAAATAAATCCTAGTAATGTTCGCCTTATTGCGCACTTAGGCACTGTTCTTTTGGCTTTAGATTTCTGCTTACCATGACTCCCAAGTCTTTTTCACATTCTGTATGATCAAGCTCTACTTCACCTAGTTTATAAATTCGAGGGATATTTTCATTAACAAGGTTTAGTACCTTACACTTGCCCACATTGAACTTCATCTGCCACTTTTCAGACCAAGACATTAATTTGTCCAAATCCTCCTGGAGTTCACTGGTATCCTCCTCAGAATGAATCATACGGCCTATTTTTGTATCATCAGCAAATTTACTAATGTCACTTGTAATTCCTTCATCAAGGTCATTTATGTAAATTATGAACAACAATGGTTCTAAAACTGATCCTTGTGGAACGCCACTAGTGACTAATCCCCATTCAGATTTGACCCAATTAATGGAAACTCTCTGCTTTCTATTGGTAAGCCATACCTCTATCCATGCTAGAACTTTACCTCCTATACCATGAGCTGCCACCTTTCTTAAGTCTCTTGTGAGGTACTCTATCGAAGGCCTTACTGAAATCCAAGTAAACTGTATCATATTCTTTATCACTGTCTACTGCCTCAAATGTTTTATTGAAAAACGTCAGTAAATTTGTCAGGCAGGAACGACCTCTCGTGAACCCATGCTGAGATTCATTAATCAAATTATGTTCTTCAAGGTGACTTCTAATAATATCAGCTATAATTGATTCTAATAATTTGCCTACTATAGACGTGAGGCTTATTGGACGGTAATTTGATGGAATGGACTTATCCCCTGATTTGAATATAGGAACTACATTAGCTATCTTCCACATCTCTGGCACAACACCAGTTAGGATGAACGTATTAAACACATTCGTTAATGGCTGACTAAGTTCCATCTTGCATTCTTTAAGTACCCTGGAGAACAACTCGTCGGGTTCTGGGGACTTATTTTGTTTCAGTTTATCTATCTGTTTGATAACCATGTCCCTCATGACAGTAATATTAGTTAATTTGAATTCGTCAGGAACTGAACAGTTAAATCAGTTTTACCTTTATTGGAGACTCTTGTTAGCGTATAGGAGAGGTGGGAGAGTTTGTTTGGAGGCAGGACAAGATAGTCCTTCAATATGACAATAATATCACCTCTACAGCTTATTTATCTAGCACAATTTATCTAATATGACATAATAAACAATATTAATAACATAGAAACATGATATATACTCTAGAATGCATAAAACATGTCATTACGAATATGAGGACTGGTGGTAGTGTGTTGTTGATGGGTTTATAAGGGCCACTGACCATAAGCCGTACATACACCTCCTATCCGACTTACGACCTGCGCGACATACGACCACTCGACTTACGACCGTGCGTCTGGCAGCAGGGCTGCCAGACGCACAGTATAATGTGATCAGTAAAATGTGATCCTTTATTGACAACGTTTCGCCCACACAAGTAGAGGTAGCTGTTCTTTCTCTTTCTCTCTTGTTTCTCTTGTTCTTTCTCTTTTCTTGTTTCTCTTGTTCTTTCTTTCTCTCTTGTTGTTTCTCTTGTTGTCACTCTTGCTCTCTCTTGTTTCTCTTGTTCTCTTGTTGTTTCTCTTGTTCTCACTCTTGCTCTCTTGTTGTTTCTCTTGTTCTTTCTCTTGCTCTCTCTTGTTGTTTCTCTTGCTCTCTTGTTGTTTCTCTTGTTCTTTCTCTTGCTCTCTTGTTGTTTCTATTGTTCTAACTCTTGCTCTCTCTTGTTGTTTCTCTTGTTCTCACTCTTGCTCTCTCTTGTTGTTTCTCTTGTTCTCACTCTTGCTCTCTCTTGTTGTTTCTCTTGTTCTTACTCTTGCTCTCTCTTGTTGTTTCTCTTGTTTTTACTCTTGCTCTCTCTTGTTGTTTCTCTTGTTTTTACTCTTGCTCTCTCTTGTTGTTTCTCTTGTTTTTACTCTTGCTCTCTCTTGTTGTTTATCTTGTTCTCACTCTTGCTCTCTCTGTGTGCACCATGTTCGTTGGTTCGCCAGACTGTGTGCACCGTGTTCACTGGTGCGCCAGACTGTGCACACCGTGTTCACTTGTGCGCCAGACTGTGCACACCGTGTTCACTGGTGTGCCAGACTGTGTGCACCGTGTTCACTGGTACGCTAGACTGTGTGCACCGTGTTCACTGGTGTGCCAGACTGTGTGCACCGTGTTCACTGGTGCGCCAGACTGTGCACACCGTGTTCACTGGTACGCCAGACTGTGTGCACCGTGTTCACTGGTGCGCCAGACTGTGTGCACCGTGTTCACTGGTACGCCAGACTGTGTGCACCGTGTTCACTGGTACGCCAGACTGTGTGCACCGTGTTCACTGGTACGCCAGACTGTGCACACCGTGTTCACTGGTACGCCAGACTGTGCACACCGTGTTCACTGGTGCGCCAGACTGTGCACACCGTGTTCACTGGTGCGCCAGACTGTGCACACCGTGTCACGGGTGGCCAGCTGTCACCGTGTTCACTGGTGCGCCAGACTGTGTGCACCGTGTTCACTGGTGCGCCAGACTGTGCACTGTGTTCACTGGTGCGCCAGACTGTGCACACCGTGTTCACTGGTGCGCCAGACTGTGTGCACCGTGTTCACTGGTGCGCCAGACTGTGCACACCGTGTTCACTGGTGCGCCAGACTGTGTGCACCGTGTTCACTGGTGCGCCAGACTGTGTGCACCGTGTTCACTGGTGCGCCAGACTGTGTGCACAGTGTTCACTGGTGCGCCAGACTGTGTGCACCGTGTTCACTGGTGCGCCAGACTGTGCGCACCGTGTTCACTGGTGCGCCAGACTGTGTGCACCGTGTTCACTGGTACGCGGAGGGAAGAACGTTGCTTACGAGACGCAAGACGAATGATGTAATTTTGAACGATGTGTACCTTGTTTACCATGAAGATTCCTTTCGCAAATAGATTCGTTTCGTCTATTTCATTTTTTTTCGTGCTTGAGTTAACCACACTGGAATTGTTCATTAAGAGTGTTAATCTCAGTATACATGGAAGGTGTTCATGAACAGTGTAGGAATCACAGTACACATGGAAGGTGTTCATGAACAGTGTAGGAATCTCAGTATACATGGAAGGTGTTCATGAACAGTGTAGGAATCTCAGTATACATGGAAGGTGTTCATGAACAGTGTAGGAATCTCAGTATACATGGAAGGTGTTCATGAACAGTGTAGGAATCACAGTATACATGGAAGGTGTTCATGAACAGTGTAGGAATCTCAGTATACATGGAAGGTGTTCATGAACAGTGTAGGAATCTCAGTATACATGGAAGGTTTTCATGAACTACTTTAATGGTTTACTATCGTTACTTCCAGCATCTAGAACCTAGATATTACAAGTCTTTTATTTAGGCAGAAGTTGATAGTCATTCTCATCAAATAGCTTCTGCGTGGTCTTTAAAATTCCTCTGCTGTTTGTCTTCCCCAGTCATTTATTATATTTATATATTTATATCAGAGTTTCTCGGTTCCTCGAACACCGACGGGCAACACACCAGGATATCAATAATAATAATAATAATAATAATAATAATAATAATAATAATATTTCCTACTTACCGGCTATTATAGCTTTAGAATTTGTGTTTACCACTAACTGCGGACAGGCAATGTTTTTATAGCGAGAAATCCACAGTAAACAGACCTTGGATATCGACTACCTCTTGTTTCCTTTTGTCATCTCTTAACTGTGTATTGTAATGAAACTTGCAAGAATTCCAAGTGGTTTTTCTGGGCCTCGGACACAGGTGTGTTACTTGCCAGTCCCATGTGCCAAGCACCAAGCAATTGAGCTTGCAAACCTTTTACATACTGTAGCAACATTATTTGCAGTGACCATCAATTGCGATCCAACTGAACCATCAGAAAAATCATGAATGGGTTGTTAGTTTACAAAGGTGTGACTGGTCGTGGTATTACAACTATAAACAAATTTGTCATGGTCCAACATGCAAAGTCTTTTAGCAGCTTTGTAAATTGGAAGGCGCTAAGACAACACGCAAATTGAAGATCCATTCAGTAATGCTAAAGAACAATTCCAACCGGATAACATTATCAAATTCGTATTGGGAATGTACATTCTAGCGATTTAAAAATAAACTTTCCAACCTGACAGGTCCCTCTAGCCCTTCAACAATATCATACACTGATACACAACCCTGGTGTATAACTAGAGCTGACACTCTTCTGTCCCTTACCAACTCTTACGTATAATTTTATAATCTCATTTTCTGTACTTAATGCTGAAGAGGATTTCAAACGGAGATCGAAAGGTGCAGACAAACTAGTCTTCTAACCGTTGATAAATGCTCTCGATACCTTGATATTTCCTTCTCTATCACACTTTACGTGTGTGTACAAGTATGTTAATGGTCCAAGTCGGACCGAAACGTCGTCATAAGTTTTATTCTGCTATGTACGGGTTATTTGTGAACTGTTCCAGTCAGGGTATTGTGCATTTATTTTATATAATTTTTAGTGTAAGGATGGTCTGGCAGAACGTCACCCGTTGCTGGGCAACGCCGCTTGTTTGATGAATGTGTGTGCCAACCTGATGCTGATACTACACTTTCATGCTTTTGTGTAAATGTTCGTTATGGCAGTAGGGAGGCATGGTAGAAAAAAATAGGATCTGTGGAGATTAGGTTCTGTGAGGAACATTTTCTTGTACCACAACCGGTCAAGAGTCCCTCTGTGTAACTGTGGATCGTGAATGCGTTGTTAAAATTGTCCTTGTTGCATACATTATTTTCATAGCTATAACAGGCAAATTCTTGCCTGCCTCTATATATATTGCTTTTCAGACTGACCTCCCGAGATTGTGTGGACGTCCGTGGTAGATTTGGTGATTGATTCGTGGATCGTGTTCTAGTAAGAGCACTGATGAGGTTGACATACACTAAACCGCACATAGAGAGAGAAGCTTGCATGATGGGACTGTGGATTTTGCTTATAGCCAGTGCACATAATAAGTTACATTATAATAAAAATAATAATAATATATATATCTTTATTTCTACAAGTACAAGGTATATAGGCCTATTTATCATAAGTGACATACTACTGTATAGAAAGCCGCTTGTTATGCAGAGCATTTCAGACAAATTAGGTCAGTTTTGTCCCAGGATGCGACCCACACTAGTTGACTAACACTCGGGTACCCATTTTACTGATGGGTGAACAGGGACATCAGGTGTCTTATGGAAATACGTCTTGTAGGGAATTGGAATTCCTAAGAATAAAAAAAATGAACTGTTATTAAGCAACTTAGCTTATTGACGAATCCCGAAGTCGTTATACAGGAGTCATCCTTTCCAACCCCTTGGGCTGTTAGAAATAAGTGAATTAGATATAAGATTAATTGCCCCAGAAGAGCGTATATCCAAATTTTCAGTCAGTAGAAAGACTGAACTGGTACTCACGGGTTTGGACTTAAAAGTCCACGCATAACCGCCGTCTGTAGACAAATTTTGATGCCCCTGTGACACAAGAACTGCGCAGTCCCCTGCATAACAAGAAACATCAAAACTTACCTTGCTCGTTGCAACGTGAGCAATGGTGTTGATTGTAGAACGTCGCTGATGAGTCACCGTCCTAATCTGATGGTGTTACACTCGCGATTGTCTCTCCATTGCAGTAATTAATCTACCACAAGCTGCGTACACTTCTCTGTAATATACCGCTATTTTGCATTCTCCTTTACACTAAAACGCGCTGGAACAGAGTTCTTATCCGTAACCCGGAGTTAGTGGAGATAGATAGTCGGATAGAGGTCGAGGGCGCACTCTGAATGTCCCTTTGTTAGGTCAAAGCAAGCGCCGCAAGCCCCGTCCCATCTTGCCGTTTAGTTCAATCTGTTGCCCCGCTTCTCCGCTCCTGCCCTCGCTTGCCCTGTTTTGCTGACCTACGCACCAGTTCCCCACTTGCTAAACCTACAGAAAGCAATGCAGAATTCTTGATTTCTTGCTGTATCTGGGCTTAGACGACTGTGTATGTATCTTTAACATGATAATAGAGTGGGTGTAGAATTTCTTTAATTTGCTTACTGCTGTAAGAGAGCGAATTTCACTAACTCACACTCTTTGCAACACTGGTCAGCCATGACGTGAATTACTGGCGTCCTGGTTACGTACATGTGTTACTAATTAAACTGTTGACCAGGAAGCCAGCAAGACGTGTCTGCCCCTTTCTAAGGGCTGGGCCCTTGAAAGGGCTGAAGAGGCTGAAAGGGCTGATACCCCCCTCTCTTGGAGAATTTTCTCCACACGTCCTAATGTTTTCCAGCCTACTGGGGATCGACCTCCGGACATCAGTGTGTGAGCCGAGTGCGCTAGCAATAGATCTAAGGAGAATTGTATTTTTCTTGGTGTGCTTCTTAGGTGTCGAATTAAGATGGCCATGGTTCTCCATCTGCAGTTTTGTGCAGTGAACGATGAGATCTGAAGTTTGGTAAATGTTTACACCATGTAGGCGCATTCTTCCACGAGGAGGGTAGGTATACTACTAGTAATTACTTTTGCCTCGATTAACTCCCCATTCTGTCTACCACTACTCCCCCTACTTACTAGTACCACTACTACTTTCACTACCAGCATTACCTCTACCACTTCTTCTCCACTTACTTCCCGTCCCTGTCGCCCTGTCCTATATATACAGGTTCACTCGCCTTCGTATATTAGTGTGACTTGTAAATGGTCCAAGTCGGACCGAAACGTCGTCGTAAGCTTCTTTCTCCTATTGGCCGGATTATTTGCATATTGTTCCAGTCACGGTATTGTGCCTTTTTGTTCTTCAAGGAAGGCAGGACTGGTAATGAGGAAATGCTATGAATAAAAGCCTATAACTAATTCCTGTTTGGTGAGTGTATGGTGACGCGAGTAGCAGCGTATAGGAAGGTTTATATATTCTTTGAATGTGAGGGAAGGGTTCCTTTCCTGGAACCTACATAAACGGACGTCCAGGAAGGTAAGCTGTCCATCCCTCTTGAGTCCAGGGTAAATTTGTTAGGTAAATGGACACATGTGTAACTAATGTATCGTGTACAAGTCTCCACACTGCCGCTTGACTTCAGTCTGAGGACTGACAACCTCAAATTCGCTCAAGGTGATGGACTGATTCATCGTCTTCACATCTCTACTGCTCCTGCCTACTTTCTGTACTCGACTGGAGAGCCTAATGTGTAGGCGATAGTTTGAAAAAGATGCCTAACTGTTCCTATGTGTCTTACCAATGTAACATATTATTGTGGCAACGTTTCGCTCTCCAGCAGCTTTGTCAAGCCGTTACCAACATTACAAGGACACAGAGGGTATACATAGGTATCACGAGAGATAAGACAGGTATGGTGGTAGTAGTTACAGTATGAGGGAGGTGTTGCTATGTGTTTAGGGGTTAATTTTGTTTTGAGTAGAAATTTGGGTTAAGGGTGAATCTCTCTCCTCCAAATGTTGGAAATAGATGTCTTTATAATTAAGTTATATTTAATGGAACAGTCAACTGCTCAATAAAATCGTGATGGGCGAGAGGAGAACACTGTCACTGTGGAAAAGACTTATGTACAGTGGCGAAACGTTTCCTTTAATAAATGTCCTGAACTGTACATGTGTCTTTTCCACATGTTGTTGTATCGTACCATTTATCAATGTTATTAACGATGGCTGGTCATGAGGCGTTCACGAAAAGAAGTAATGTAAGAAGGTGCCATGTGTTTAGTCATGATGTGGATGATAAGATTGCATGACAGAGGTCCTAGTGTTTTAAGTGTGAAGGAC
>WNWK01034276.1:0-20545 GCA_009830355.1 Cherax destructor | reverse complement strand
GAAATTTTAAATTGTTGGGGACGCATTATTTAAATTTTGGAAAAATGAATATAAATCCCTTTTTAAATGATTTAGGATCCATTGAAAAACATAAAAATGTGAAAAATATATTGATCAGGTGGGGTGTTAAATGCTTACTTCATATTCACTTCCACTGCTTCACCTGTGTTACCCTTAAACCCTGAGTTTCTTAAACATCTGACAACGGAAGGTCAGGTAGGAAACGTTTCCCCGGGCCACGGCCCTTTCTGACCCAAATCAAAATTTCTTTTGACTTTCTTACAATTAAACCCTTTTCAATTCACCATAAAAAAAATAACAATCGTGGTGGTTTTGGGCCCCCGAACCCCTCCCCAGGTATACCGGTATACACCTTAGACACCCCCAATTTTAAAATTTTTCCCTTTTCCCTTTTTTCCCAGGTCATCATTCCAAGGTTTTGCAGACCATTGGAGCCCAAGACTTATTTTGTTTTCAGGCGCCATGCAAAAAAGCAAGCTGCTTGTTTGACCAAATCTGTGTTTTTCTTTTTTTTTTGCAAAGAGTGTTCGCCAAAAATGTGAAAAACACTGGGATTTTTTAACAGATCTTCGGAAGAACTCATGTTTATTTTAAAAAAAGTTAAAATATTGTCACGTTGTCGTTGTTGATATAATCCTTTCGTTAAATATTAAATCATCTAAAAATAAAATTTAATGTTTATTAAAACAATCTGTATATAAAATTTTATCACACTTTTTGCGCTTTTGGAAATTTCCCTTTGTTAAAAGGGGGATAGGATGCAATTCACAAACTAGACCCAAAATAAAAAACCTACGGGACGTTTTCAAATTAAAACCCCAAAAATCCCCTAAATCCCCCTTGAATTTTTTTTTTTCCCCCGTGAGGTTTGTCAAATACGTCAGGGGGAAAAACCCTGAAGATGAGCCTTGGGTCAATAGAGGTCTTAATGCAATGAACATGACGCCCTTTCCCCCTTCCTCGGTTTGGACCTAACTCACCCATTTCATGGGGGCTTTATAACCCCCAAAGGGTTTGGGGGGTGCGCATGTAGGGAAAAATTTTTAATACGTTGGGGGTTCATCCTTAATCAAGGTCAGTGTATCACTTTAGTTAAAAAACTCACATGTGGTGTGACACAGACGTGATTATCTGAGTGTTTTTGCCCGCGCGGGGGGGCTAAATTTTTATTTCACGCTTTTTCGGTTTCTACCACCTCTACGTATCTTTTTTATAAACGGGAAATTTTTTATATTTTTTAAGTTTTTTTAAATTTTTTTCGGGAAAATTGTGTGTGTGTGTGTGTACCACCTATTTGGGGTTTCGGGGGCGATTCATGTTTCCTGGCCCCGCCTCTTTCACTGATTGCTACTAGGTCCCCTCTCCCTTCATGAGCTTTATCAAACCTAGTTTTAAAAACTATGTATGGTTCCTCCCCCTTTTTGCTTTCGGTATTCCATTTCCCCAAACAATTTGGGCTGAAGAAAATTTCCCCAAACCCCGACTCAAAAGTTTTAACTTCCAAAGCCCCCTTGTTTCTGTGTCCCCTCTCTGAACATCTTGTCTCTGTCCACCTTATCTATTCCTCGCAGTATTTTATATGTCGTTATCATGTCTCCCTAACCTCCTGTCCTCTAGTGTCGTCAGGCCGATTTCCTAACCTTTCTTTTCGCAGGACAACTCTTTTAGCTCTGGGACAGAAGCTTCATAAACCTTTGCACTTTCTCTACTTTCTAATGCTTGACCAGGTGTGGGTTCCAAACTGGTGCTGCATAATCTAGTATGGGCCTGACGTATATGGTATACTACAGAGTCTTGAAATGATCTCCTTAGAGGTATTGGAACGCTATTCCTTAGGTCACAGCCGCCCGTATGTGCAGCAGTTATCTACTGATGTGTGCCTCTAGAGAGGGGTTCTGGTATTATACTCACCCCAAGATCTTTTCTTTGAGTGAGGTTTGCAGTCTTGGCCACCTAGACTGTGTGTGTGCTTCAGAACAGAGGGACTGATCCCCATGAATTACCTCTCTTCACGTTTTCCACCGCCTTTGTATACAATTATTCTGGTATATTGGACTGGTAAACGCTAATGCCATGAAATGTCTTCACAATAATCATCTTTCACATACCCCTTTGAATTTTTGAGAATTTTTCTACTCCCAGAGCCCAGCCCTGGGCAAGGCTTGCCCGGGTCAACCAGGCTGTTGTTGCTGCTGGAGGCCCGCTACCCACATATCATCACAGTCTGTTGGATCTGCAGCACCTGGTAGAGATATTTGTCTGCTTTCTCGAGGACTTCATGCCTGTTGGAAAGTGTATGCCATTACTATGACAACATATAAACAGTATTTCAGTCCATCGTTTACTTTCATCAAGACAGTTTAATAAATAGCCAAGGCTGGACCCAAACTTCAACCACTTTAATTTTCAATTCGTAAGTTGTGAATTAAGCTTAATTGCTAGATTGTAATACGGTGTGGATGACCCGGCCCATGCGCTCATGTAACAACGATCAGTTCGTGAATGAGAACCACACTAGGTTGAATGAGGGCCCGCGCTCGTCACGACTCACCGTTGGCAGCGACATTAAAGCCACGGAACTCCCGATCCTTGGATCCATGTTTCTAAAATCTCTTCATGTGTTATTTGAGGTTGGGAGTCACGAATATGAGTGAGTGGGACACACTCGACTACGCTAATCGTGCCTCACTATTCCGATCTCTCGGCGGGGTAAAAAAGTGACCGATGGTATATTGCCTCTGAAATTACTTCTTGCCCTCTGCTGCGAAGTTTAAAATAACCCTGCTGTACCTATGCCAACAGGGGTACTGGCCCATCATGTTAATGGTAAGGAGCACCAGTGTGAGGAGCAGGGTGAGGTGGGACAATAAGGGAACACTGTATTAACATCCGGGGTCCCAGACTATTCAACATCTTACCAGAAGATATCAGGAAACACTGCTGAACCAGTGTAGAAGCTTTCAAGAGAAACTGCACAAGTATCTTCACCAGGTGCTGATCTATCACGCTGTGATGGATATGTAAGAAAGGGCCTCCAGCAGCAACAGCCTGGTTGGACCAGGCAGCACCAGACGAGCCTGGTCCCATCGCCGGGCCTCGAGAGAAGTTAAACTGAAACCTTCAAAGGTACCGTTAAGTAGATGAATGCTACCAATGCTGCGCATCACTTGGGCATCTTTTTGGTTGTAGTATTTCCTCCTGCGCAGAGGTGATTAAGCACTGGACATTAGAATATGGGGAGGTAATTTGAGGTGTTCAGTTGCTTGCCCTGATAGGATACCTGCTCTTGCTGGGTAATAAAGTCGTAAGTAATTAAAGGTTCGCAGAAACTAAATTGAGTAAGTTATAAGGCCGCAGGAAACAGCTATAGAATGCTTATAATTGATTATGTGACTGGACAAATCCTAATCCCAACTCTAACGTCATCTGACCAAGCTTAAATTAATCAAGTTTACTATGTGACTTTACTCACCTGTAACCAGTCCCCTAGCCATGGGTCAAAGGTGGTCAGGTCTTTAGCCTCAAGCAGAGGCTCGTGTACTAGAGGTTGAAGAAGCAGAAACCAACCCATTTTATGTGGATATCGGAAGGAAACCTAAAGAATGCTCAGGGGTCATCGCCCCACGACCCAGTTCAGCAGGCCTCCTTGACGGGATCTCGTGTCTGATTAATCAGATTGTACTGCTGGCTGCATGCAGTTCAACATACCGAACCACAGCCTGGCTGGTCAGGCACTGGCTGATGGAACTTAAGACGACTGAGGTTTGCTTGGTAATTACCCTTATGCGTCGTTGAAGAGTCGAGGACCTCACACTAACAGAGTTCTCTCTCAGTGTGCTCGTCGCGCCCTGTTCAGGTATTTTGGCACCATTTGGGTGATTTGGTGTTGAGGTTTGGGACCAGTCTCTCCAGGGACTTTCCAGGTGTAAATTATGATTTACTTTCATTGCTTACGTTCCAAGGAATGCAGTTGAAGGTGCTTCAAGCGTCTCAAGAATTCAGATGTTTGGTTGAATATACTGGTAGAGGAAACTGTGAACGTTCTCCATTCAGCAATCCGCCCGCCTTGGAAGGGGTAGGTGGTCGTTAGTCTGGAGAGAAGAAGTGACTTAGAAGGTCATCATTAGCCCATCATCATGGCATGAAAATTCTAGTTATCCAACCTATAATTTTTCTTGCGTAGCAATGTCAACATTGTTGCAATCCTGAATGTGAAATCTTCCGACATCATTACTTCCGTAAGTCTCGCACATGGGACGTTCGCTTTATTGAATGATTTGATTTAGCTCTGTACTCCTCTACATTCCTTATTCCTCCATTTCATAGCGGAGCAACTAAAACTTGTCCTGGTTAAACATCATATTGCTAATTGCAGGTTCACTGGAAAACTCGAGTTATATCTGCTTAAAGTGGTTCTTGCTTAAAGTGGTTCTTATTAAAGTGGTTCTTGGCTTAAAGTGGTTCTGCTCCTTACGGACGTCACCCCATTGAAATTTCAGCGTCAATCAAAATTTATGTTCCGGTGCTTGAAATTATGTAGTTTGTCAGTGTCGAATATTGATTGAGAACAGAAATCAGGAGCACGGCAGCACTCATGTGGCAGCCTCCGATTCACTCCCTGCTTACTACTACTTCCTGAGTTCTGTTTGTTAGTAAGTTTAATATCCATCTTCCAACTTTTTTTCAGGTATTCCAACTACTATGGTCGTATTTGCATCGATTTAACACCACATCAGCATTTATCTTGTTGTCCAGTGCATCTTATCCCTTACTGTAATATTCTAGCAGGTGGTAGAGCAGAAAGAGATTCACCCTAGACCGATGCTGCCCTGATTATGCAAATGTTGTGATTGCTATTGGCAATCTTGATTTTTAGGACCCATTCAAGGATTTAGATAATGCGAAGTTAGGCTAGATTTGGAATGGCTTTTCTGCCATCTTTGTAAAGTGACAATATCACTGGTTTTAATGATCAGTGAATGACACCAGTCCAGGCTCCTTTCTTCATAAAAATACTAAAGGCCCGCCGTGCAAGTGGTTACTTCCTGATATAAACTATAAGCTTAATGCCAAAATGACATTACTAGGAGTTTATCTGCTCACTAACCCGTATAACGGAGTACTACTACAGCATGATCACGCAGACACAGCTTCCTCGCTGTACAACCACACCACATCAGACAAGCAGACTATGGGCAGAGTGATTTTGACAGAGGTGGTGGGCAGGACAGCAAGGCAGGGTCTACAGGAGTGACGGAGAGAGAGGTGGTGGCCAGACAGCAAGGTGCAGGTTGGCATGAGGACGGAGAGAGAGAGGTGCCAGGACAGCAAGGCAGCAGGGTTAAGAGGAGGACGGAGAGAGAGGTAGCCAAGACAGCAAGGTGCAGGGTTACAGGAGTGACGGAGAGACAGGTGGTGGCCAGGACAAGGGCAGGGTTGTTAGGAGGACGGAGAGAGAGAGGTGGTGGCAGACAGCAGGTGCAGGGTTACAGAGGACTAGAGAGAGGGTGGCCATGACAGCGGCGTGAGAGCTGCAGGAGTGACGGAGAGAGAGAGGTGGTGGGCCAGGATGGCAAGGTGCAGGGTTACAGGAGTGACGGAGAGAGAGGTAGGCCAGGACAGCAAGGTAGAGTTGCAGGAGTGACGGAGAGAGAGGTGGCAGGGCCAGGAGTGAGCAAGGCAGAGTTGTAGGAGTGACGGAGAGGAAAGAAAGTTACAGGACAGCAAGTGGGCCAAGAGTGACGGATAGAGAGGTGGTGGCCAGGACAGCAAGGTGCAGGGTTTGAACAAGAGTGACGGAGAGAGGTGGTACAGGACAGCAAGGTGCAGGGCTGCAAGAGTGACGAGAGGTGGTGGCTCAGGACAGTGTTGCGCAGGGTTGCAGGAGTGACGGAGAGAGAGAGGTGGTGGCGAGAACAGCAATGTGCAGAGCTGCAGAGGAGGACGGAGAGAGAGGTGGTGGCCAGGACAGCAAGGTGTGGTTGCAGGAGGACGAGAGAGAGGTGGACAGCAAGGTGTAGGAAGGTAGGAGTGACGGAGAGAGAGGTGGATGGCAAGGCAGGTTGTAGGAGTGCGACAGAGAGAGAGAGGTGGTGGAAAGGACAGCAAAGTGCAGAGTTGCAGGAGTGACGGAGAGAGGTGGACAGCAAGGCACAGGGTTGTAGGAGTGACGGAGAGAGAGGTGGTGGCCAGGACAGCAGGTGTGCAGGTGGTTGCAGGAGTGACGGAGAGAGACAGGGTGGTGTCCAGGACAGCAAGGTGCAGGGTTGCAGGAGGATGGAGAGAGAGGTAGGCCAGGGAGCCAGGCAAGGTGCAGGGTTGCAGGAGTGACGGAGGAGAGGAGGTGGTGGCCATGGACAGCCACAAGGCAGGGTTGCAGGAGTGACGGAGAGGTGGTGGTCAGGGACAGCAAGGTGAGCAGGGTTGCAGGAGTGACGAGAGAGAGGTGGTGGCCAGGACAGCAAGGTGCAGGGTTGGGCAGGAGGACGGAGTAGAGAGGGCGGGTGGCCAGGACAGCAAGGCAGGTTGCAGTGAGTGACGAGAGAGAGGTGGTGGCCAGGACAGCAAGGCGTAGGTTGCAGGAGGACGGGAGAGGAGAGAGGTGGTGGCCAGGCCAGCAAGGTGCAGGGTTGCAGGAGTGACGGAGAGAGAGGTGGTGGCCAGGACAGCAAGGCGCAGGGCTGCAGGAGGACGAAGTGAGATGTGGGTGGCCAGGACAGCAAGGTGCAGGGGTTGCAGGAGTGACGGAGAGAGAGAGGCAGGCCAGGAGCCAGCAGTGCAGTGGGTTGGCAGGAGTGACGAGAGGAGAGGTGGTGGCCAGACAGCAAGGCAGGGCTGCAGTGAGTGACGGAGAGAGGTGCGGCCAGAGCAGCAGTGCAGGGTTGCAGGAGTGACGGAGAGAGAGGTAGTGAACAGAACAGGCGCATTGTTCAGGAGACGGAGAGAGAGAGGTGGTGGCCAGGACAGCAAGGTAGCTGGCAGGAGGACGAGAGAGAGGTGGTGGCCAGGACAACAAGGCAGGTTGGTGCAGGAGTGACGGAGAGAGAGGTGGTGGCCAGGACAGAAAGGTGTAGGGTTGCAGGAGGACGAAGAGAGGTGGTGGCGAGACAGCAAGGTGCAGGGTTGCAGGAGGACGGAGAGAGGTGGTGGCCAGGACAGCAAGGCGCAGGGGGTTGCAGGAGGACGGAGAGAGTGTGGTGGCCAGGGACAGCAAGGGCAGGGATTGCAGGAGTGACGAGAGAGAGGTGGCAGGCTCAGGAGAGCAAGGCAGGGCTGGCAGGAGGAGAGGGTACAGACAGCAAGGTGCAGGGTTGCAGGAGTGGACGGGAGAGAGAGGTGAGGGCCAGGACAGCAAGGCAGGGTTGGTGGTGGAGTGACGGAGAGAGAGGTGGACAGCAAGGTGTGGCAGTGGGTTGCAGGGAGGACGGAGAGAGAGGTGGACAGCAAGGTGGCAGGGTTGTAGGAGTGACGGAGAGAGAGAGGGTGGTGGCCAGGACAGCAAGGTGAGACAGAGAGTGACGGAGAGAGAGGTGGACAGCAAGGTGCAGGGTTGTAGGAGTGACTGAGAGAGAGAGGTAGGCCAGACACAGGAGAGAAAAGAGCAGGAGTGACGGAGAGAGAGAGGTGGTGGTTAGACAGCAAGGCAGGGGGTTGCAGGAGATGGAGAGAGGTAGGCCATACTGTGCAAGGTGCAGGGTTGCAGGAGACGGAGAGAGAGGTGGTGGGCCAGGACAGAAGCAAGCGCAGGCTGCAGGAGGATGGAGAGAGGTGGTGGCCAGGGACAGCAAGGTGCAGGTTGCAGGAGTGACGGAGGAGAGGTGGTGGCCATGAGGCAGCAGGCTGCAGGAGTGACGGAGAGAGGTGGTGGCTGATTGGTGGCAAGGCAGAAAATAGAGCAGGAGGATGGAGAGAGAGGTGGTGGCCAGAGACAGCAAGGCGCAGGGGTTGAGGAGTGACGGAGAGAGAGAGGTGGTGGCTTAGACAGCAAGGGTGCAGGCTGGTAGCAGGAGTGACAGAGAGAGAGGTGGTGGCTGAGGTGGCGAATGGAGGGAGGACGAAGAGGTGGAAACAGGGGACAGCAAGGCAGGGGTTGCAGGAGGATACGGAGGAGAGAGGTGGTGGCCAGGACAGCAAGGTGCAGGTTGCAGGGAGTGACGGAGAGAGAGGTGTGGCCAGGAGACAGGCAGGCTGAGAGGTTGCAGAGGACGGAGAGAGAGGTGGTGGCCAGGACAGCAAGGCAGGGTTGTTAGAGTGACGGAGAGAGAGGTGGCATGCAGAACAGCAAGGCGCAGGGTTGCAGGAGACGGAGAGAGAGAAGGGCCAGGACAAGGTGGCAGGGGCGTGGCAGACGGAGAGAGAGAGGTGGCCAGACAGCAAGGCAGGTTGAAAGAGAGGATGGAGAGAGGTGGTGGCCAGGACAGCAAGGGCAGGGTTGCAGGAGGACGGAGAGAGAGGTGGGGGGCCAGGACAGCAAGGTGCAGGGGTTGTGGAGGACGGGAGAGAGAGGGGTGGCAATGGTGGACAGCAAGGCGTGTGGTTGCAGGAGTGACGGAGAGAGAGGTGGTGGCTCAGGACAGCAAGGCAGGGTTTGCAAGAGTGATGGAGAGAGAGGTGGTGGCCAGAATGAGCGCTGCTATGCAGGGGTTGGAGTGACGGAGAGAGAGGTGGTGCTATTAGACAGCAAGGTGCAGAAGCTTGAGCTGATGGAGAGAGGTGGTGGCCAGAACAGCATGGGGGCAGGGGTTGCAGGAGTGACGGAGGAGAGAGAGGTGGCGCCAGGACAGCAAATTGCAGGGTTGCAGGAGGACGGAAAGAGAGTGTGGTGGCTCAGGACAACAAGGCGGTGGGTTGCAGGAGCATTGAGAGAGAGGTGGTGGCCAGGAGGCAGGTGCAGGGTTGCAGGTGACGGAGGTAGGCCAGAACAGCAAGGCGCAGTAGGCGTTGCAGGAGTGACGGAGAGGAGGTCAGGACAGCAAAGTGCAGGGCTGGCAGGAGCGATTGAGAGAGAGGTGGTGGCCAGACAACAAGGCGAGTGTTGCAGGAGTGACGGAGAGAGAGGTGGTGGCCAGGATGAAAGGTGCAGGTTGCAGGAGTGACGAAGAGAGGTGGTGGTCAGGACAGCAAGGTGCAGTGGTTGCAGGAGTGACGGAGAGAGAGGTGGTGGCCAGGACAGCAAGGCAGGGCTGCAGGAGTGACGGAGAGAGGAGGTGGTTGCTAGGGACAAAAGGTGCAGTGTTGCAGGAGTGACGGAGAGGTGGTGGCCAGGACAAGCAAGGTGCAGTGTTGCAGGAATGACGGAGAGAGGTGGTGGCCAGGACAGCACAGAGCAGGGTTGCAGGAGGACGGAGAGAGAGGTGGTGGCCAGGACAGCAGAAGGCAGCAGGGGCAGCAGGAGTGACGGAGAGGTGGCTGACAGGCAAGGTGCAGGGTTGCAGGAGTGACGGAGAGAGAGGTGGTGGCCAGGACAGGCACAAGTGCAGGGGTTGAGGAGTGACGGAGAGGTGGTGGCCAGGACAGGCGGTGTGCAGGGTTGCAGGAGTGACGGAGAGAGGTGGTGGCCAGGAGGGTGGCGGCTGTGCAGGAGTGACGGGTGGTGTGGTGCCAGGATGGTAAGGTGCAGAGGTTGGCAGGAGTGATTGGAGAGAGGTGGCACAGGATAGTAAGGTGCAGGGTTGCAGGAGTGACGGAGAGAAAGGTGGTGGCCAGGACAGCAAGGCGCAGGGTTGCAGGAGTGATGGAGAGAGAGATGGTGGCCAGGACAAGGCGCAGGGTCAGGAGTGATCGAGAGAGAGGTGGTGGCCAGACAGCAAGGTGCAGGGCTACAGAAAGGGACGGAGAGAGGTGGCTGGTGGACAGCAAGGTGCAGGGTTGCAGGAGTGACGGAGAGAGAGGTGGTGGCCAGACAGCAAGGCAGGGTTGCAGGAGGACGGAGAGAGAGGTGGTGGCCAGGACAGCAAGGTGCAGGGTTGCAGAGGAGTGACGGAGAGAGAGAGAGGGTGGTGGCCAGACAGCACAAGGCAGGGTTGCAGGAGTGACGGAGAGAGAGGTGGTGGCTCATGAGAGCAGCAAGGCGCAGGAAGGAAAGAGTGGGATGGACAGAGAGAGGTGGTGGCCAGGACAGCAAGGTAGGTCGTGGTGGAGTGACGGAGAGAGAGAGGTGGTGGCCAGGACAACAAGGTGCAGGCAGGGTTGCAGAGTGACGGAGAGTAGTGGTGTCCAGGACAGCAAGGCGCAGGGTTGCAGGAGCGACGGAGAGAGGTGGTGGCCAGGACAGCAAGGTGCAGGGTTGCAGAGACTAATAACAACTCTCAGAGTTTGCGAGCATAACGTATCCAAGACATCCTACACCAAAAGGCACCAACGCTGACAACATCCAGCACATTACACATTAGCCTTTTTAACAGCACTGCCAATACATATAATGATGGTGTTGCTGTTTCTTTGCATCATAGTGTTATTGTTGCTTACATTGAAGGTCGTTGAGCTGCAGTGTGTTATACAGCCACCGTTAGCAGTAATACTAAAACTACCAAATATATATATTTTAAAGGAGCACTTCTTCCTAATAAGGCAAGCGTAGTAATTTGTGTATGGAATAATTTCGCGAAATCATTCTGATTCAACGAATAAAATATATTTCATTGTGTTTATTTATTATTAAATTATTGTAAACTTATCTAAAATATATTTAGCTGGGATTAGGCTAAATTAAATTGGTATTTGTTATAATAAGGTTAGGTAAGTTTAATACCTCTTTACAAAATTATTATTTTTACATTAACATAAATGAAAATATCTAAATGCAGAATTGACGCACACACACACACACACACACACATTATATATATATATATATATATATATATATATATATATATATATATATATATATATATATATATATATATATATATATATATATATATATATATATATATATATATATATATATATATATAATGTTATTTTTGGACCTGGAATGCACTTAATTTTTGTTAGCATAGTAATTAAAAAGTGTGGTGCGGTAGAGGTGCAGGGGCAGTTCTTGCAGCGTACTTTACCAGGATGCTTACGCACATGTGGCAACCTTGACCATACTGTAACATTATCGATGGCGTAACAATAAGGTGTACGCCACCAGTGGTATACATTAGCATTGGTGTGCATACAGTGTAACACACTAGTATTGGTACACAGTGTACACACTAACATTGGTGCAACAGGCACACACTACATTGAAGGGCCACAGTGTACACACTAGCACCGCATACACAGTGTACACACTAGCATTGCGTACAGTGTACACAGTAACGTCACAACTGAACGATATCTCTCCTGTCTGAAACGATATCTCACTCATGGAACGATACTTTCCTGCCCTGACAAACGATATCTTCCGTCTCTGAATGATATCTCTCTCCTGTCCCTGAATGGGGGTCGTCAACACTGTGGAAAATACATTCAAATGAGAAAACATTGCGATTTGTCTGTAATTTTCACTAATTATTTATCCTCTCTTTCCTTCCTCTCCTTTTTTTTCCTCTCTTCCCTTCTCTCCTCTCTTTACCCTCCTCTTCCCCCTCCTCTTACCCCTCCTCTTCCCCTTTCTCGTTTTCCATTTTATCCATTCCTTTTATATTTTTTTCTTCCCACTCTTCCCCTTTTCTCTCTCTCATTTAGTCTCTTCCTGCTGCTCCTCAATTTTCTATTCCATCATTCTTTCCCCTTTGTCTGCCTTCTTCCATCACCTGCTGCCTCCCTCCCTCCCTCCTCCCGCTCTCCCTTCCTGCCTCCTTCTTACTCTCTCTTCCTTCCTCTCTCTCCTTTCTCCTTCCCGCGCCTCCCCGCCTTCCTCTCACCGCCTCCTGACCCGCTCCCACTCTACCTTCCTCTCTCTTCATCATCCCTCCCTCTCCTCTCTTTCCTTCCTCAGACGAGTTAGGTGTAAATCGACAGTAAATGTGGCATGATGCTCTGAGAAACTATGCTGCATGCTTCTCTCACTCTTCCCTCTCTCCTGTCCCTCTCATCACAGTCTGTTGGATCTGGCAGTTATGGGAGATATATGCCTCCACTCTCTTGAAAACTCTCTACCCTTGTTCCACAGTGTTTCTGATATTTCTTCAGCCCAGTGTACTGGGCCCACTGATGTTGATATTGTGTTCTAATTGTGCCCACGGCGCCCTGTTTTCTTCACTCGTATAATTTACATTCTTCGCCTCATTCATTATGTTGTTATGGCATTGTGCGATTTGGGACCAAGCCCTCTTGACACTTTCCACGTATATACTCATATCTATCCTCCACTGAGTACATATCTCAACTTTTTTGACGCTTGTCTTGGCTGCTGAGTACATTTTGAATCAAGACAATTATTTCTCTTCATCTTTTTAAAAAAATGGATTTCTTCCTTGACCAACAATGATTTGGGATGAAATGTACCTTGATGTCTGGATTACCTTGATCATGAGAATGTTCTACATCTACCTTCATGTACAAAACCCTCAAAATGTACCTTGATACTCATGATGTCAAGAGTACCTTGATCCTGAGAATCATCTGCATGTCAATTGATTTCGAGACACCTTAATATGACCTTGATGTCGCGAGGACCTTCATTCCGAAAATCATCTACATGTACCTTGATGTTGAGATACATTGACATGTACCTTCATGTCAATAGTACTTTCATCCAGAAGATCCTCTATAAGTACCTTGATGTATTAATGTTATTGATGTTAGCTAGGCCCGTATACCTTGTGCATGTATACTTGTAGAAATAAATATATTATTATTATTATTATTATTATTATTATTATTATATTATCATTATTAGTTAGCCAGCTCTCTGCGGTTAATTCTTTAACGGTTTTGATAGGAAGCCGGTTATTAAACTTAGGTGAGGCGTAGGTTTCTGGCTCTGATGGGGCTTAGGAAGATGCTCCAACGGATCTAATTTGGAACTTTTAGTTCCTGTTTCTATTTACTTAAGAACTCTGGTTCTTTTTCTTTCATGGTTCAGCTTTGTGAAACAATTCTTCCTGGTACAATCGACAACAAGTCTGGCTGGATACAGCTTGACCTGTTACTGACCCTTATAAACCCAACAAAGGACAAACATATTTCTCTCTTTCGACTTCAACAATAATTTTACTGCAAAAAATACCAAAATGGCGAGTATTTTCCTACATCACCGCCAGTTTCCTGCAAAATGTGAATATGGGTAGCCACATGATGAGCTTGATGGAAAGTAAGTGTCTGAGAGGCAAGTTTAAGGACATTTAAAGCAGTGGCTAGTAATTATTTATCGTACTGACATGTAATAATATTACTAATATATTTATTTATATAACAGGATACAACTTGTACAGACCATAGCCAACATCAGTGACATACTATTATATAGAAAGTCCCTTGTTATGCACAGCATTTCCCGCACATTAGGATATGACCCACACCAGTCACATACACCCAGGATGCGACCCACACCAGTCACCTAACACCCAGGGTGTGACCCAAACCAGTCAACTAACACCCAGGGTATGACCCACACCAGTCCAATAACACCCAGGATGCAACAAACACCATTCACCTAACACCCAGGGTGCGACCAACACTAGTCCACTAACACCCAGGATGAGACACACCACTCCACTAATACCCAGGATGCGACCCACGACAGTCAACTAACACCCAGGTACCTATTTTACTACTACCTGTACATGGACAGCAGGTGTCGTCCTAATGTTTCCAACTGTACCATGGATCTATCACAGACCCTTAGTGTCTGAGCCCAGTGTGCTACATACCCACCCACAGGGTTCGAAAAATGTAATTATTTAATTGTAATTGTCTATTTCACTGACATATACATTATATAATTCAAATAACAATTAACCAAATCAGAAAATGATGCTATACGGTGGACGCCCAGTTTAGTAAGTAAGTAAGTTTATTCAGGTATACACAAATACAGTTACATAGATTATCATACATAGCAGCATATGTGTAGAAAACCTAGAATAACCCAAAAATCAGACAGAGTGACTTATTTCCATTGGGGTCCATTTAATAACTTACTATTATACACTGTAGGTGATATATGTTATTATACTATAAATGATATATACTAGAAATAAGGTAAAAAGAGTTATTTACATTTACATGTATGTTATCTAAAAAAATAATAAATAATTCTCCTCCCTTTCTGTCACTACATTAATTAGGTACCTTTTGGCTCTCTTCTTGAACTGGCTCATGCTATGACTGGCTTTGACATGTGCAGGCAGTCTGTTCCATTCCTTTATTGCTGTACAATAAAAGGTGTTTGAAGCCTGGCCACTGACTGTACGTACGACAAAGTTGTGCTCTCTCCCCCTAGTACTATGACTGCTTCGGTTCCCAGCCAGCCTTGACAAAATTGGCAGCAAGATATTCTGGACAATGTTTGTGAGCGATTTTATAAACTTGTTTCAACTTAAGTTGTTTTACTCTTTCAATATTCAGCATTTCCAATTGACATTGTATAAGGGCTAGACATAGGGTCCTACGAGCCTCAGTAGGTAGACACTGTGCTTGTCTGTAGAGGAACTTCAGTCTTGCATTCGCTTTCTTTACTACACTGTTCCCTATCAATTCTCCTTACATGCATGGGTCAAAGTGGAGTCACAGATATTTTACTGAGGAAACTGAAGTGATGGATTCCCCATTACACAGGACATTAAAATTATTTACCCTTCTCAGTTTATATTTCGTGCCAAAGAGTATGGCTTCTGTTTTCTCGAGGTGTAACAATAGTTTGTTGTCTACTAGCCATTTGCTGCAGGACTCTAGTTCCAGTGTTAATACATTAACTATATCTTGTGGGTCTTTACCTGACACTAACAGAGCACTGTCATCTGCATACAGTACGAGTTTGCACTTGACACTGATGGGTATGTCATTTACATAACACAGGAATAATAAGGGACCCAGAATACTACCTTGGAGAACTCCACATGCTATCGGCAGTGGTTCTGATTCTGTGTTGTTGATTTTGACAATTTGTTCCCTATTGCTAAGATAGGACTTAAACCAGTCTATGGAACCTATGCCGATAGCTTGAAGCTTCTTACATAATAAATTGTGGTTGACAGTATTGAAGGCCTTTTGCAAGTCGAAAGTTACCATTCCTATGAGGTTCCCTATCGACATTTCTGTTCTCCTGTAATCCATCAGATTAATTAGAGAGGTGTCGGTTGAGTAAGAGCTCCTAAAGCCTGATTGGTAACTATGAAGAATGTTGTTGTCATTAAGATACTTAACTACTTGACAGTACACCGCCCTCTCTAGAATTTTGGAGATTACACTGAGTATACTAACAGGCCTATAGTTGCTGACATCAGACCTACTATTTTCTTAAAGATAGGAGTAACTCTGGCCTCCTTGAACCCCTCTGGTACTGTATTAGTGGTGATGGACAAATTTATTATGTGAGCAATGGGGATTGCTAGTTCAGAGGCACCATCTTTTAGGAACTTAGACGGGATGTTATCTGGGCCAGTGCTCTTAGTTGGGTTTAACCTGCATAGTTCTTTTTGCACAAAGTCATAGAGATACACTTACTAGTCGACAACTGTTTGGAGTTACCCCTTTATTGGTATAGTATGTTTTAAACTTATCAGAGTCTGTGTTAAAGGTATTTGATGAAGCTGGTAGCTTACTTACTAGTGTTGATGTGACACTTGTGAATGAATGAATTAATTCGTTCCAGAATGCTGTTCAAGTGCCGTTACCAAACGAATTTGTTCCTATAAGGAATAATGTAAATTAAATTCGTCCTTTTAGACCCCCAAAAATACACTTACAAAAGCTCTTACAAAAATACACTTACATAATTGTTCGTACGTAAACCAGGGGTCCACTGTATATTCATTCATTCATTCAATCAATCATGCTGCCAGATATCACAGTGACTTTATGCATGATATCTTAGAATAGGCTCCCATTTAAAATATATTAAGACGGTTGACCAAAACCCACTACCAGTAAAGTATGCTCCTCGCTTAACGACTACTTTGCTCAATGACCTACTCTTAGGAACGGAACTCGGTCATTAAGTGAGGAGTAACTGTATACAAAATTGTTTGATGACCACACTAGCAAAGGACACAACACTTCCACAAAACAACTGTACATTGGTTCTCTCCTGTGAGTCGAGTCTGTTGCCTCGAGTTTACCTGGAGAGAGTTCCTGGGCCTGGGTCAACTCCCCCGCGGCCCACTCTGTGACCTTCTAGGCCACTTGTAATATATGTTTTTGATGGAAATAAACTCTAAAATAATTTAGGATAACACCTGTGTCTAAAAGTCTTATGTCTAAGTTGCAATATAAAGCACCTGTGAAATTCTCACTTATTTATTTATTGGGCAAATTCATATGAATACTAGGAGTATGACAAGTGTCTTTTTGTTTTGAATGGTTTCAACAACACGAATATTTGGTTATTTTTCTGAAGGTTGCTGGACAACAATTTTAAAAACATGAACTTGTCTATTGGGCATGAATAATCATTTAACCCTAACATTAATTAATTTATTTTGGTACAGGTACACAAACATTCACTTTCACAAATTATCTTACATACACTGGAACCTCAGTACTCGAACAGATCCCCACTCGAACAATTCGGTATTCGAACGCTTTGTTGCGTAAAAAAATTACTCCATTGTTGACAGTTTGCTCGGCACTCGAACTAACAAACACGACGTGCCACAACTTCCCTGTAAACTATTTTGTGTTTCTTTGCATTTTCGGGTGTATTTTTTTTTATTTGTATGAATAAATCGCCAAGGTGCCTAAGATTAATGATAACAACCAACAATAAAGAAAATTGGTTGGGAAAAATTCATTCGGTACTCAAACAGATCGGCAATCGTACAGACTTCTGGAATTAAGTAAGTTCGAGTACCGAGGTTCCACTGTATTAACTTATGTCCTGTGGTAGTTGGTTGGTAGACAGCAACCACCCACGGAGGTAATACTCTCCTGTGCCAAGTGACTGTTAAATGGAAACCTGTAATTGTTTTACATTATGGTAGGATTGCTGTTGTCTTTTTTCTTTTGTATAAACATGCAACGTTTCAGGTACATCTTGCTACTTCTACTTAAAATTAGGTCACACTACACATGAATATATACTACATATGCATATACACACCCCTCTGGGTTTTTTTTCTATTTTATTAATAGTTATTGTTTATTTCCTCTTATCTCCATGGAACATAATTATTCATGCATAAGTAATGCGTATCATAACAGGAAACTAAAATGCCAAGAGCAAGGGCCTAGTAATCCCTTATCCTGTATACATTACTAAATTTAAAAAGAGAAATTTGTTTTTTCTTTTTAGATCACCCTACCTCGGTGGGATATAGCCCATTTGTTGAAATTTCTTGACATGTACATTACCTAGGATAATACCAAAAAGTCAAACTCCATTGATTCATCATGAACACTTTTTGGATATTAAAATTTTTTTCACTTTTTGGAGTGTTAAAAATTCAGAACACAAGAGGAGCGGGGTTTATCTATCTGATGTATATTATTTGCCAGTAATATATGTTGGGTAATGTGTGAAATTTATTCAAAATCAAATTCTTATTAATTTTAAAAGATATTTTGGTTATACAGACACATTAAAACCTCATCCTTGCCTGCCTATATTGGCAGGAATTATGAGCAGGGCATTATGGTGTCTCTATTAATTGTAAAAATAAAATCATGAAATGTGTCATAAGTACATTCCCAAATTTATTAAATACTGTCTAGTGTGTTCTGAGAATTATACAGAATGCCTTATACAACACCTAACAAAACAAATATGGAGTGCAATCTTGCATTATTTTAAAGTATTAATGTGAAACAATTTTGGGGTTGATAAGGGTGGCCACCTGCTTCAATTATTAATAATTTGGGTAATTACCGGAAACTACTGTTCACATCCACCAACTGCCACATTTCTACAGTAATCAACATAAACAATTATGTCATGCCTTACACAATCCAATGAATGATATTATACATACAGCTTGGTTGCATATTTTGCATTTGTTATTGTGTAAAATTTTATCTGTTAATGTAATAAATTGTACTCTAACTATACAGTATATAATGAAAAATACAGTTCCATATAATGGCAGGCCACACTTATACATCAGGTTACGTTCCAAGGTACTGATATAAGACAAAAAGTGATGAAAATTAAAACGTACCCGTTTTTCACTTTAAAATGAATATAAAAGCCTAATAACATGTTTACAATAGGTAGGTCTAAAAAAGGCATATACAGCCTCTCCTCGCTTAGCGAGGTACTCATTTAACAAAGCCTCGGACTTACGACGGGACCTCTGTGGTAAGTAATATGTGCTCGTCTCTCGAGATATTAATAATAATGTAATAATATCTTTATTTTTACAAGTACATGAACAAGGTACACAGGCCTAGCTGACATCAACGACATATTACTATTTGGAAACCCACTTGTTATGCTGAGCATTTCCGCAAAATTTGGTAAGTGTCCCAGGATGCGACAAACGCCAGTCAACTAACACCCACGTACAAAATGTTCTGACAGGTGGACATAGACAACACGTGTAAAGAAACACGCCCAATGTTTCTACCGTGGATGGGAATCGAACACAAAGCAAGAGAGAGATTTAGCCACCAGGCCACCAGACGTTTAGAGGACTAAAAGTTTCATGGAAGGTCAGTCGTTGGTAGAAACGGGTGGTGTCGCTCAAAACGTGTGGTGCCAAATTATGAGGGTGCACTTTCCTTAATTATGCTAGAGGATCTTTTGACAAATGTTCTTCCTGACCTTAAGGCATATTATGAATGAGGAGAAGGATCTTGATGATTTTAATTGTGTTTTACAGCTGCATGATACATTGGCTAACAAAAAACTTGGTAGTACGTAGTTACCACCAAGAACCTACTAATAATGGTAAGTTTTCTAAACCCACCAGTAGGATTAAGAAATTTCAGCAGTTTAAGGCACATTTTCCAAAATAATATATAACAGTATTTTAATCTGCCTAATTCTCCAGTACATGCAAAGGAAAGTTTTAAGTCAGCCGTCAAAAGTCTAGGACTACAGGGAAAAGGTAGGAAGAGCCCAGTTCCCCAGGGCCATGGGCCCCAGCCTATGTAAAGTGGGCAGGGGTATTTTAAACATTATCAATGTACATACTGAAATAAACAGGGCCACCTGCAGCCATATTGCAGAAAGATGCTTAGGGACCAGGCTGCAGCAGATGATTAACAATTTTGTTAAAACCAAGCTGTCTGGGGGATAATGGTTCTCATGAAAGATGCTGTTTTTTGGGCATCAATGCTTTACATTGTAGATGCAGTTCTGAACCCATTGCAGGAGTAATCTGTTCAGAGTTTTATCCAAAGCTAAAAAAGTTATTTTACAAGGAATTGTGGACAGGGCATCATAAATCTAGTGAAAAGTCCATGCTCTGTCCTTCGGTCATTGAACAGTTCCACAAGGAATCTTATGACAGTTCTTTGGTTAAACAAAGCTAAAGAGAAGGAACCCCACCACAGTCTTGATGGTGTGTGGGACCCTTGTGAAGCAACAAGTCTGTTCAAAGCCGGTTCAAATTGTGTCTTGCTTGCAAATTTTTTTATTTGGGGCATCATCTGTAAATATTGTCCATATAATTGCTGCTGTCATTACCTCATTCATTTCTATCTAGTTTATAATGCTATAAGCACATGAGCTAGCCAAAAGGCAACTCTTGTATTCTTTATATACAGTGATAAGATAAGATAAGATTTCCTTGGATTTTTAACCCCGGAGGGTTAGCCACCCACGATAACCAAAGAAAGTCAGTGCGTCATCAAGGACTGTCTGTCTTATTTCCATTGGGGTCCTTAATCTTTTCCCCAAGGATGCGACCCACACCAGTCGACTAATAACCCAGGTACCTATTTGCTGCTAGGTGAACATGACAACAGGTGTAAGGAAACACGTCGAAATGTTTCCACCCGCCGGGAATCGAACCCGGGCCCTCCGTGTGTGAAGCAAGACCTCTAGCCACCAGACCACCGGGCCACTTTGTAAATGGTCAAAGACATCGTCGTATGCTCCTTTCTCTTATGTGTGGGTAATTCAACATTGTATAAAGTATCTGTGTTTAGTAATAAACTCTTACAGCAATATCAGGTTTGCCCTAAGTAGAGAGAAAAATGTTTTGTTCACGATGATACTTCTGAAATACAGTGGTACCTCGAGTTACGAGCTTAATTCGTTTCAGAAGGCTGTTTGAGTGCCGATACCAAACGAATTTGTTCCCATAAGGAATAATGTAAATTAGATTAATCTGTTTCAGACCCCCAAAATTACTTACAAAAACACTTACAGAAATACACTTACATAATTGTTCGAGTTGGGAGCTGCCGTAAGTCAAGGTACCACTGTATTGTGTCCTTGATGGCACTTTTTTCGTACACTTGAGTGTAAAGCACTGTCCCTCTC
>WNWK01034275.1:0-20545 GCA_009830355.1 Cherax destructor | reverse complement strand
TTAATTACTGTATCTTTAATATATTTATTCTTAGACTGAAAATGGCTTACTAAGCTTGCATTTATTAAATGTCAATTCTTTTATGCTTATTATGGACAAAATAATCACACTTAGCAGGATGGCTCTTTATTTGGAATTTTTTTGTTCAAGTGCAGGTTTTATATTCACACATGGAGTATACGGTGTCAGATTGGTTAAGAGTGTGGAAGATGTGATGTTGACATGCAATGGGTTGGTGTTTGGTTGGGGTTGAAGGCTGATTGTGATGCAGAAGTTGATTCCAGCATACAGGTGAGATTGATTTTACCACCTTACTAGTAGTTATCTCCTCTGGTTTCCCACCTCTGTCATATGAGCCTGTGACTTGTTTTCATGAAAGTTGTATGGACAAGTATTTCTTAACATCCGTATAGCTTATCTCGTTATTTCTTGCTTTTTATATCTTGCCTTTTTGGATAATATTCAAACAATTCTGTCGATTTCTGTTTTGTATGATGTATTCCTTTATCACGCTGGATCTTTGTGTTTCAGCCTCAAATGCAGTTCCTTTTCCTTCAATACTAGGACTTCAATTTATTTTGTTCAAACAGAGGAGTTTTCAGCTTCTTCTGCTTTACGAGTTTATGCAGTTCAATATGCAGATTGCATAAATAAAATAGAATGTAAAAATTTGATTCTTTTGGTTTAAAAAAAGGTTACAGTGTCGTTGATTCATATGGTGGGTTAGCATGTTTGAAGTTGTATCATGCGGCATTTCCGGGCGGGCATTCGCGTGTTTCTGAACTGCCGATTCTGGGCGGGTGAAGTGACGAGCCCGAAGCAATCTCGTGTTGCTCTATGTGAGGCCTTTTTGCCGCTTTGAATTTAACAGTCCGTGTTCCAGATCAGGCACAGCGCTCACCATATACAGACAAGTGTCTGTGATCAATCTCAAAAACTTGCTCCATTTGCCAGTGACCTGCATTCTGTTTGGTTATTGTGATTGCAGTATCGAGTGAGTTCTTTCGTAACTGCTCTGCCCAAGGTCCTCTTCCCAGGAGGGTTTCCAGCCTTACTTTATCTGAGCCTGTACACAATTTCTATAGATGTTTGCGTCAAATTCGTTTTGTGTTTGCATTTATGAGGTTCAGTTTGGAATAGCCTTTATCAGACCAGTCCTTTAGCTCATCTGATCTATTGCTTAGCCTTTCTGCTACTCTTGTTTGCTTCATATGTGAACTGAATAATACAAGGACCTGAATTAGAATCAGTGTTATATGTTTTCCTTACCTGATAAGCTCGTTCACCTTACGCCACAGTGGACCCCGGTTAAACCATAATTACGTTCAGAATGCTATTTTCAAGTGCCGTTATCTGAACAAATTCAAATACCTGGGGATGTACTAGTAGTTAGTCCTTTTGGTCTAAACATACACTTTAGGCACCATAAATATTGTTGTTATAGAGTATTGAGTGTTTGAGCAAACTGGTGTGGGAGGTCATTTTTAATATATAATTTTTATTGTGGACTGGAAGGCCTTCGGACAGTTTCCTCACAAGTTGAATTGCAGGAAGCTAGAGGATCAGGTGTAAGAGGAAGGCGCAATGAATCAGAAGATACCTGACAGGGGTCATAGTGTATGGGGGGGGCCCATCATCTGGTGAAGCTGTGGCGAGGGTCCCACAGGGTCATTTCGAACCAGTGCTATTCTTGGTAGCATCTGGTGTTTTGAAATGATGGTATAGACTCTGGAAGTCATTGCCTGTTGCAGATGATGTAGGATTAACAGAATTGAATGCTGAGGATCAGGCAGACTTGAGAGGGCCTGGACATACTGGACACCTGGTCAACAACTGGCCTCATGAATTTAACCCTGCCAAATGCAAAGTCATGAAGATCGGGGAAGGCCAAGAAGACCGCACACAGAGTATAGGCTAGTGGCCGGAAGCAAGCTCTGGCGGCTCAAGGAACGTCTTTGGTTTGAAGACCCAACACCAAGCACGTCTCCGAGGAAGCATACATCAACCCAGATAACTGCTGCATAAGGGGCGACTGGCAAACCTGAGAATAGTGTTCCGATATCTTAGTAAGGAATCATTCAAGACACGTACACCGTCATTTTACATCAGGCCCATACTAGAGTATGCAGCACCAGTTTGGAACCCATACCTGAGGTCAAGCATCAGAAGTGGAGAGAGAGGGTGGATTCGACAAGGTTAGTTCAAGGAAAATTGCAGGGGAATCAATGAACACTGGAGGACAGGAGGGTTGGGGAGACATGATAACGACATGAATGCTGCGTGGAATGGACAGGTGGCTAGAGACAGAATGTTCGAGAGGACACAGAAACAGAGTCACAATTGGAAGTTGAACTCAGATGAGTCAAAGGGATGTTACAAGTATTCTCTTTAAGGGGGCTTTCTGTTTATTCAGTAAGGCTATCGGTCTGAGAGGATGGACCTCTTGGTCTTCTTCCTCAGACAACCTAAGTACTAATCTACCTCCCTTTCCCATCTTCATCTCCCTTTCCCTTTCCTCCTCCTCCCCCTCATCCTCCTTATTTCCTTCCCAGTTTATGGGAGCTTCTCTCCTCAGGCATTCTGGATTTCCTGGGCGAGGAGATATAGTAGTCCTCCCATTCTGCCTGATTCTGAAGATTCAGTGGCGGTGGTGCTTGGTTGCCGTAGAATCTGGATCGCCTGGGGATGTCGATCCTCTCCGGTCACAGAGGTGGCAGCAGGTATCTTCCGGGCAGCAGGCTGTATCTCTGGAGGCACCCCAGTTCCGGGGTGGTGGCCGAGGCAATGTGCTGTGGCGGATATCCAGCGCCCTCTCTTTTGTCCGCCCGAGATGGCTCGGTGGATGTGAGGTACTATCCCAGTTGCTGGTTTACTGGCATAGAGGGTAGGGTATATATGTGCAGGTTCCATGCCATCTACCCTTGCGGTGTTGAGGTCCTCTTGGGCACGGAGGATTCAGCTCCCTTTGTAGACCTCCTAGGAGCTATTCTTCCACGTTCCCTTTTTTATTCTTTTTTATTTATATTTTCTTTCTTTTCTTTTTCTGAAACCAAAAGAAAATCTGCTCTTTAACGCTGACCCAATCCGAACCACTACCCGGGCCCTTCCTGTTCCGCCAGTACTTACCCTGCCTGGTGCGGATGACTCTTTGGACGGCCTCAGCGCCTGCCTCTTGCTGGTGCTGGTTGTCTGCTTCAGGTGCGGGGACCGATGACACCTGATCACGTCTGACCTGCTCTTCTCTGGCCTTGGTTGGCTTCTCCCTCGACGGTGCCTTGTTTGAGTCTTCGCCCGTCTCATCGGAACCACCCTGGTCCCACTAACAGACCGGAGCCACCGCAGCGATTCGACACGCACTTTCTTCTCGTTCATCTCAAGCGACAAGCGTCACACTCCTTAAACTCTGCCAGACTACAAATGGACAAGTTTTTACTCTTATTAGAAGCTATATTTATCTTTTCGACAGACCATAGTCACGTATTGGTAAAGGAGATATCTGCTTTCACAACCATGTTGGTAAAGACATCTCATTTCACGCTCTCTGAAGGCAACTTTCATCATCCACCCAGGTCTAAGATACTGGCCAAACTCGCGATCTTTCTCTCTTACACCATTGATACCTCTCTGTTACTATTGACAAGCACCATTCCACTCAATTCTTATTGTGGTTCTGTGCATTTCTTTACCATTGTCGTTATGGTTTCTCTACTGTCACTTGACTTCTCGATGAGTGCAGTCTAGGAAGAAGATGCGGATATTGAGTGGTAAATTCTCCCATTGACTCCTGTTCTTCAGGTTGCTGGTATTTGATAGCACCACTTGGGTTGCTGGAGGATGTTGTCATCTCGTCCGCATTTCTCAGGCTACCATCATGCCTCGTTCCTTTCTTCTAAGTCTGTGATTAAGCCACTTAGATTTTCTTCTCTTTGAAGAATCCTGTAATGTGCCTTTTACCCTTCAAGAACTACGAGCCTTACATCTTGCTTGCCGATCATCAGCTGGGCCAGGCATGCATATTGTATCATGTAACATCAGTCTGCTCTTACTGTCCTCTTACTGACTCTTTAATCTCATATGGTATGAGGATTCTTCCCCAGCTGTGAAGTCTGCTATTATTCTCCTTTTTGAAAACCAGAGTACTACGGGGCGTGATTCACTCTCTTTTCTGCGTCCCATCGCTCTTACCAGTGCAATTTCACGGTGATGGAACGTCTAGTTAATAGATGTTTTGATGTGGTATTTTGAAGACTGCAATAGTCTCTAGTGTATATTTCCGTAGACCGTTCTGCCATTGACCTTATAGCTTGAATCGGCTGTATTAAGTATGCCTTTGCAGAATAACTATTAGGATTATACGCTATCTTTTCGACCTTGAGAAGACTTATATTTGCTGGAGATGTAATATCTTGGCCCAGGCCACTCCTTGGGGCCTCCCGGGCAGCCACCATTCTTTCTTAAAATGTAGCGACAGACATTTCGGGTCAGTTGGTAATGAACTCTCCTTGAATTTGTCCAAGCTGAAGAGTGTCCCAGAATGTGTTCAAACACAACCTCTTTCTGCTATAAAATAATCTGGCATCATTCTCCATCCAATATTTGGTGGTCATTCTTGTGGATGACTTTGCTGTAAGCATGCAGGTGCTGACTGTCACCTCATTGAGTTCCTCAGCATGCCATCAGCAGGTTTCTGAGTTGGTACCTCATGGGACTTTTAGAATTTTCATAGTGGCGAACTCATCCATTCGTTCACTAGGCGTTCAGTGGTCTCCTGATCGTCATTGTGCCTATCACGTCATGATGGAAGACGACCTAGATTAAATTGAAGTACTGTTTGACATAGGTGTCACCAAACCTCACATTACCTCTCTGAGCGACTTGTCTGCTTGGGCTGAACCTCATAAACCCTCGCCATCTTTCATGGGGGCTGATGGTAGAACTCTCCTTGCCACCATGCATTTGTTTATCGAAACTCGATTATGATGTTGAATATATTCAGCAGCTTCTCCTGCCACTCTTTCCAGCCCTTAATCACATCATCTGGATTAACATGCTTGTGGTGCTTTACCAGTTTCTTCCCGGTTTATGAGGACTTTCTAATATGTGGCAGGCATTCCATACTCCTTGTCGATGCGTCCAAGATACGTGCATTAGCTGTATATTTAAACTCTCTGGCCTCCATAATCTTCCATGTATGGAATTGTTACATGGGCAGATGTTGTGGGCGCTCTTTATTTGTTGATCTTTACTATTACTTAGTCCCTTTTCTCTTCGTCTACATTCCTCGTGTCTTCCTTAGCTCCCACCTCTATGTTCATGTGACATCTCCCTTTCCCCCTCACATGGAAGGTTCTGTATCGTGTCTGTTCTATTCCCTCTATCTTGGCAGCCCCAACTACCTACGGCGGCTATGTGCTGCTCCATTGGACATGGTTCTCATTCCCATGCCATGTGAGTATACCGATGGTTTCAAAGTCATCTGACGGCGTCAGATTGTAGCAGGTGTTTCCGGACAGGCGTTGTGAAGGTTTTGCTCTATTACCCTCAGCTAGCATGTTGCAGCTGAGTATGCCATTCTTGTAGCTTATCATGTGCATCTATGCCTGAGTCACCATTTGTGGTCGTTTTCAGACTCCTTAATACTTTACAAGCTATCCGTAAATTACACCTCACTAGTTCTTCGTATCCACCTTTGGTTCATACAGTATCTGCAAGCATAAAGATATTGTTTTTGTTAGGTCCTGATGTGTTACTGGGGCAATGAACAAGGCAGGTTATACTCTTGTGGTCAGCAGTACATGACCTTCAGTTTCATATAGAGTGTTCACTCACCCGGACTATTTGGTCATTGCTACCCACACCTTCGGCACCGTTGGCAACAACTTGGTCCCTGACCTGCTGAATAACAAACTGCATTCTATTAGTAGTTATAGGACTTTGCCTTGTCACCAATGAGGTTAGGAGACTACTCTCTCCCGTCTTGCATAAGCCACCTTTCGTCTTACTCCACGGGTATCTCATGGGCTCCCTGCCCCTCTCTGTGACATTGTCAGGTTCTGTGCTCTGTTAAACATATCTGTTGGACCGCACTCTATCAACGAGCACGCAGGTACCTCCAGCAGCATCTTCCCAGCTCTCAGCTGCTGTTTACCTTCCTTCTTGCAGATGGACCCTCCTTTAATCTAGCTCCTCTTGTTGACTTTTTGACAGCCAGACTTTACACAAACTCCTGAAGATTATACCTCTAGCCTCCTCAGTCTGCCTACCGATCTCTTGCTACCCTCCACCCTGCACTACCACCGTCATGCTCCGTATCCCACTTTATTTTGTAGTTGAAACAGTTGACTGGGCGATTTCTTGTGCTCAATCGATAGAATAGAAGTAATACTAGTACAATAGCTAAGAATTTGGTCAACTGGAATAATGTAATTGGCCTAAAATGGGAGTCAAAGTCGGCAAAATCGCCGATGCGTAAATATCGCTGACACATCAAAATTCGCGAGAGCATAATTTCGTCAATTTTCAATCAAATTTCGTACTTTTTGTTTTATTACCTTCAGAAAAAGATTCTCTACCATTTCATAAGAAAAAGTAAGATTTTTTTTTTTTAAATTCTTGGACACTGGTGCACCCTCTGAAATTTGGCCTCTGGACCCTGAAAGGGTTAAGTGAGGAGAGGCTGTACATAATATTTACAAGAAAATGCTATTCCATATGTCGTACAGCACTGTTTCTGTATTATGACTGCTTGTACTTGTTTGTCATGGATAAGAGATATATTATTATTATCACCAAGCAGAGTTCATCGTCCTGGAAGTCACTCCCTGCCAAGCCTTACCCATAAGGTTTATGCAATGGAGGATATTGAAGTGATCTTTCCAGAACTCTCTTAGGGTCAATTCAGAGTCCGAGGTTATGTCAAAGCACCTTTGAAACATTGCTTTGGTGTAGAGTTTTTTGAAGTTTGAAATGATCTGCTGGTCCATGGGTTGGAGGAGAGGAGTGGTATTAGGGGGCATGAACTTCACTGTGACGAAATTAAACTCCTACACCATTTGCTCTTCCAAGTCTCGAGGATGAGCACGAGCATTGTCCATTACCAGGAGGCACTTGAGATCCAATTTATTTTCCAGGAGGTATTTCTTCACACTGGGGCCAAACACTTCATTGAACCAATCAAGGAAAATTTCCCTCGTGACCCATGCCTTACTGTTAACCTTCCACATCACACACAAATTAGCCTTGGCCACACTGTTTTTCTTGAACACTCTGGGATTTTCAGAATGATACATGAGTAAAGGCTTCACTTTGAAATTCCCACTAGCATTACCACACAACATGAGAGTTAGCCTGTCTTTCATAGGCTTGTGTCCTGGCAGTGCCTTTTCCTCCTGCGTGATGTAGGTCCTCTTTGGCATTTTCTTCCAAAAGAGGCCTGTTTCATCACAATTGAACACTAGTCCTTGAATTCACTATGAATTTTTCAGCTGTATGTTTGTCTGAACTGGCAGCCTCTCCATGCCTTACAACATTGTGTATGCCACTTCGCTTCTTTGAAATTTTTGAACCAGGCTTTGCTGGCCTTGAATTCCCTTAGATCAGCACTCGTTCCAAGCATTTTCTTTAAGAGATCGTCATCCAATTGCCTTGCCTTTTCGCAAATTATCAACTGTGTAACATTATCTCCTGCTAACTCTTTTTGTCTGATCCACACCAGCAACAACTTCTCAACATCTTCGATTATTTGCAATCTCATATTCACCCCTTTTGCAACATCAGCTGCCTTGATTTCCTTTTTCTTTGCCACGATGAAAGTGATGGTTGAATGGGCCTTCCCATACATCCTGCAGAGATCCACCACACGCACTCCACTTTCATATTTTTCTATGATCTTTTTCTTTACTTCTATCGTGTTTCTCACTTTCTTTACCAAAGGGCTGGAGCTTTCTTTGGGCCCATGCAAGCACTAAAACGAATGAAATAGTAAGAAATGTATGGTATGAATGCGTGAGGTTATCGTCACTCGCCGAGATACAATGCCAGACTGACTCGGAATGGTGTTTGAGTGCCCACAGCGGCTGGGAGGCCGCTCAGACGCGTTTCATACGACCGCCGATTTCTAAGCCAAATCACGAAAATCAAGCCAATATTTTGGCAAAAAAAGTTGCTGATTTTCAAATTTCACGATATTCAAGGGGGACGAATTTCAAGGGTCCACTGTACCACTGTTCATCACTAAGTGAGGAGAGGCTGTATAGGCTTTGCTACTATCTGTGGCAGATCCTTGGAATGTATCCTCCGTGGATATGGGGGTCCTACTACTATTTTCCTGGGAAAATTATATATTCAGATGATGCAGCTGTATAACCCTTGTGGTTTAGAGCTTCTTTTGATTATATAATAATAATCAGATGGTGCAAAGAGGGGGGAGCTAAACCAGTGGGAGTCATACATTGAATAGGAGGCAATCAGGTTTGATCTACGAAGAGGAGCTCAGGCCCAACTCTAGATAAAGAACTGGTCAGCCTCGAGGAACCTCCCTTGAGGTAATGAGTTAGTGCTAATTCTGGTAATTGGTTTGATATGAGGAAGGAAAGGGAATCTGGTTACTGTGTGTGACTCCCTTTTGTGTGCCTCAAGCCCAAAATATGAGCAAAACTGTCTAATAATCACATAACCTTTCTAGCGTTTTTGTTGGTTTGCCATTACTTAATTCACTGTCTTTAGCTGTATCTAGAAATTCGCGAGGGGTACATTCCTTACACATTCGGTAAATTTAGAATGTTTATATGGTACAGTGGACCCCCGAGTTACGAGCATAATTCATTCCAGAAGGCTGCTCAAGTGCCATTACCGAACGAATTTTCTTCCTTAAGGAATAATGTCAAGTAGGTTAGTCCATTTCAGACCCCCAAAAATACACTTACAAAAGCACTTACAATATTACACTTACATAATTGTACGATTTCCGAGGTGCTCGTAACTCGGGGTCCACTGTAGTATTACAAAATTATCCATAATGACATTTTTTAGACTTGGAACCTGTTTTTTTATCAAAGGATGTACCTTTCAAAGACCCTTGTGGGTTTGGTGCTTGGTTATGATTGTAATGTATCTTTTTAAATGACACTTCAATCTTAATACACTGACATTCATAACAGAGCTTGAGAGAATTGTGGGGTAATGCCATTGAGCTTAGTGATGGAAATCCTATTTTCCTTATTGAGCTTTTAGATAGTACCCAAGCCATAAAAAAAGGGTACCATGAAGAAGCTTAATGATAAATAGATATAAGATATGCCCTTCAATAAAAAGATTATGTTATAAATAATACTTAGCATAGTTTTTAGAGTAACAAAATATGATTTTTCAAGCAAAAACTTAGCTGAAAGACTTTTTAAGGATATTTATTATCTGATTATGACCCTTATGGGTTTAGTGCTTGGTTTTGATTATAATAATAATTACTTGATTATATATTGTAATTACATTTCAGTATTATTGTATGTTTTATATCATAGAAATGTATGTATATACACTATCCCATTCCCTTGTACTACATGTTGTGTACAGAGACTAAGCAGAGGTATGTATTCATGTTTTATTTCATATGCACTATGTTAAGCAGTATTTTATTGACAGCAATAAATAAATATATTTTTGGATTGTACTATCTTTATCCACTTATAATTTTGGTTAAATTACATAAGTCACCAAAGATACTGAGCAGTTTTGATGAAAATTTCCCAGTTGAACAGGGGTACAGTATTGTTAGGTGAAGGATGGTAAACTTAACTAAACCAGATGGACTTCACATACAGCCTACAGACACTGCCAACAAACTTAAATGTCTTCTCTACTGTAGGATCAAAGCTAGCTAGCATAAACCCAAGCTTAAATACTCAGCCGAAAGACTACCTCACTGGTAACTACCCAAATACAGTGGTCCCTTGTTTTTCGTGCATCTCCAAACTCGAACATTTATGTAAGTGTATTTTCATAAGTGCTGTTGCAAGTGTATTTTTGGGGGTCTGAAATAGACTAACCTACATGACATTATTTCTTAAGGAAGTAAATTCGTTCAGTAATGGCACTTGAGCAGCATTCTGGAACAAATTTTCGGCGAAAACCGAGGGACCACTGTACAGTGGACCCCCGAGTTTCGGTCACCTCGGAAAGCGTACAATTATTTAAGTATAATATTGTAAGTGCTTTTGTAAGTGTATTTTTGGGGTCTGAAATGGTCTAGCCTACTTGACATTATTCCTTAAGGGAGTAAATTCGTTCGGTAATGGCACTTGAGCAGCTTTCTGGAATGAATTATGACCGAAACTCGGGGGTCCACTGTACAGTGGAACCCCGGGTAACGAAAAAAATTCATTGCAGAAGCCTGCTCAAGTGCCATTACCAAACGAATTTACTTACTTAAGAAAAAATGTCATTTGGGTTAGTCTATTTCAGACCCCAAAATACACTTTCAAAAGAACTTACAATATTACACTTGCATAATTGTTCGATTTCCGAGGTGACTGAAACTTGGGGGTCCACTGTATAAGAAAAAGACCTAGAAAACCCTATCTGCAATTTTAGGAAATAAAAAGATATCCAAGAACAATACCATCAAATTATCAAAAACAGATGAACCCCTACTCTCACCAACTGAGACAGCAAACAGACTTAATGTTTTCTTCTCCACCATAGGAAAGAATCTAGCGAGTAAAATCCCAAGCTCGAACACCCGTCCAACAGACTACCTCACCAACACCTACCCTGATATGCTATTCCTAGCTCCTACCAACCCAACAGAAGTCTCGCTCATAATCAACACCCTTAAAAATAAGGCAGGAGACATAAACAGCTTACCACCTTTTATGTACAAAAAAGCTTCACAGTTACTGTTACCAATTATTGCAACACTTCAATAAATCCATTGAAGCCTCTACCTTCCCATCAATTCTCAAAATAGCAAGGGTCACCCCGATCATTCCTACCTCGTCTCTCACAACGTACTCAACCCCTGTCAGTTTGGATTCAGGACCAACAAGAGCACAAATGATGCTATTATACACATGCTAAGTTAATATACACCGCACTTGAGAAGAAAGAAGTCCCACTGGGAATCTTCATTGATCTACGCAAAGCTTGTGATACAGTTGACCATGACTTACTGCTCACAAAATTAGCATACTATGGTATAAGAGGGCACTCACTCAACTACCTAAAGTCATACCTTAGTAACAAAAGCCAATACGTGTACACAAATGGAGTAAACTCTTCCACACAACAAATTACAGAGTCCCTCAAGGAAGTGTACTGGGTCCACTCCTATTCCTCATTTATATCAATGACCTACCGAATGCATCACAACTTCTCAAACCCATATTATTTGCAGATGACAACGTATGTCTTCTCTCACCCAAATCCAGTCATGCTGGCCGACACTGTTAATGCCGAATTACAGAAAATATCAACATGGATGACGACTAATAAGCTTACTCTCAATACTGACAAGACCTACTTCATACAGTTTGGAAACAGAGCCACAAATGTTCCACTTTAATAGGACCCATGACCACAACACAAGACACAGATCACTTTTTGATATACCCCGTGTCCACATCAACCTACGTAAAAATTCTATGCACATAAAGGGCCCCAGAATCAGGAATTCATTACCAGTAAATACTAAAATCTTGTCTGAAAACCAATTCAAGACTCTTCTCAAAAACCACCTACTCACCCTAAACTTAATACTCATACTGCAAATTACTTTCAAAAATGCTCACTGTTATTTTCCTATAAGATAATTTCACTTTTTACTATTATGTTACTATCCTACTAAACACTTGTTATAATGTAATATCATCATATTTTAATTTGAACAATCTAATATTTAAATAAAACAAACTCAATCAATTTCTCTAGTATTATGTACATAGTCTATAAGCCATTAGATTACGCTGCCCTTAATGCCATGGCATGTTAGTGGCTCTCCTTGCACTTCAGTTTATGATTGTAGTAATTATAAACACTCGATGTAAACTTGCAATGAAATAAAAATTCTATTCTCTTCTCGTGTGCTGTCACCCATTATTGCAACTGTTAACAAATCTGTTGAGACTTCCACCTTCCCATCTATACTCAAGACAGCAAGGGTTACCCCGATCCTCAAAGGAGGTGATCCAACTGATCTCAACAACTAGAGACCTTTATCAAACTTGCCCTTAATTTCTAAAATCTTCAAAGAAATAATACACAAACGACTTTACGCCTACCTTATATCCAACAACATCCTTAACCCCTGCCAGTTTGGGTTTAGACCAAAAAAAAAGTACGAAAGATGCTATTACAGTATATAAATGCTTGAACTACTACATACAGCCCTTTATAAAACTGAATATCCACTGGGACTCTTCATAGACCTACGGAAAGCATTTGATACAGTGGACCACAATCTCTTGCACCTAAAACTAGACCATTATGGTATCAGAGGACATTCCCTCGATTACCTACAATCTTATCTTAGCAACAGACACCAGTATGTACAGTGGTACCCCGAGTTTCATACAGCTCCGAACTCGAACAATTATGTAAGTGTATTATTGTATGTATGTACTTTTGTAAGTGTATTTTTGGGTCTGAAACGGACTAATCTAATATACATTTTTCCTTATGGGAACAAATTTGTTTGGTAACGGCACTCGAACAGCTTTCTGGAACGAATTATGTACGAAACTCGGGGTACCACTGTATATTGAAATGGAGTTAACTCCACTACCCAGCCTGTAGCTGTTGGAGTGCCCCAGGGTAGTGTCCTTGGCCAAATCCTCTTTCTCATCTACATCAATGATCTTCCAATGCATCTCAACTCCTTAAACCAGTTCTATTCGCAGATGACACTACTTATGTCTTCCACTCAAATCCAGCTATATTTAGAGAGACTGTAAACAACGAGCTACATTATTATTATTATAATCAAAAGAAGCGCTAAACCACAAGGGTCATACAGCACAACACAACGAGCTGCAAAAAATATCTACTTGGATGACGACCAACAAATTCACTCTCAATACAGACAAAACCTAGAACCTACCTAGTTCTGGAGGCACCATACACACCCCCACGTGCTCCTCTGGTTTTTAGGGATTATCATAGCTTTTCCCTGTGCCAAAGTGTAGAATTTTGTCAGTGAACTTACAAAGTATATCTTTCAAACACTTGAAACTAATCTAGGAAAAAATAGTACCCACTGAGCCAAAAACAAAGAAGTGTGCATATAACACGGTGGTGCCATATTTAATTTGTGAGAGGAAAGAAAGTCTCCCTGAAAATAGTGATATACATAGTGATACAGTGAATATCACATTGGTGCAGTGTATAGATAAGATACCATAATAAATGTTGTGGTGTTAAATAAGAATGTATTCTCCAGAAATAGGGCTAGTGGATAATACGTAATGTAATCAGTCGCCAGGATCCTACCACGTGAGCCAGTTGTTTAATAATCTCTACTTACTGCTAGTCTTATGTATGTACAGTGGACCCCCGAGTTACGAGCACAATTATGTAAGTGTAATATTGTAAGTGTATTTTTGGGGGTCTGAAATGGACTAACCTACTTGACATTATTCCTTAAGGGAGAAAATTCGTTCGGTAATGGCACTTGAGCAGCCTTCTGGAATGAATTATGCTCGTAACTCGGGGGTCCACTGTATATTGATACCACAGAATACAATATACAGTGGAAACATGAAAGGGTGTACAAATCTTGTGAAATTATTAAAAAAAGTGTACAGGTTGTAGTGCACACAATATACACAACAGTGAACGCAGTACAGTGGAACCTCGACTTATGAGTGTCCCAACATACAAGTTTTTCGAGATACATACGAGCCGTCGCTCGGTCTATTTTTTTTCTCTGAGTTACGAGCGAGCTTTCCCTGCTTCCCCCTCAACCCGCACACCTTGCTTGTTTATCTATGATTTCATGCTTTAATTCCATGGACATTCTCTTTTTCTTCTCAGCACTGTCCTTTGCACTTACACTTTCTTAGGACCCATGGTTAGAAAAAAGAAATTTGGCAAAATAACTGCACAAAATGCAAGCAAACAAAAGAAATGTTTCCACAGCGAGGTAAACAGTGTACTGAGTTAGCGGCATTCTGAAGCTCCTCGTTATTATTATTATATTATTATTATTATTATTAATTACATATATATTTTTTTTTTTTTCAACAAGTCGGCCATCTCCCACCAAGGCAGGGTGACCCAAAAAGAAAGAAAATCCCCAAAAAGAAAATACTTTCATCATTATTCAACACTTTCACCTCACTCATACATAATCACTGTCTTTGCAGAGGCACTCAGATACGACAGCTGAGAATAGTCTCTCCCAGCTGTCACTATCCCAGACCCCTCCTTTAAAGTGCAGGCATTGTACTTCCCATTTCCAGGACTCAAGTCCAACTAAATCAATTAACTGGTTTCCCTGAATCCCTTCACAAAATATTACACTGCTCACACTCCAACAGCTCGTCAGGTCCCAAAATCCATTCGTCTCCATTCACTCTTATCTAACACACTCACACATGCTTGCTGGAAGTCCAAGCCCCTCGCCCACAAAACCTCCTTTACCCCCTCCCTCCAACCTTTTCGAGGACGACCCCTACCCCGCTGTCCTTCCCCTACAGATTTATATGCTCTCCAAGTCATTCTACTTTGATCCATTCTCTCTAAATGACCAAACCACCTCAGCAACCACTCTTCAGCCCTCTGACAAATACTTTTAGCAACTCCACACCTAATTTCCACACTCCAAATTTTCTGCATAATATTTACACCACACATTGCCCTTAGACAGGACATCTCTACTGCCTCCAGCTGCCGCCTCTATTATTATTATTATTATTATATTATTATTATTATTATATTATTATTATTATATTATCATTATTATTGTTAATTTAGGAAACTGAAGCTCGCTCATTATTATTATAATTATTATTATTATTATTATTATTAATTTAGGGAACTGGAGCACAGATCCAATTCCCTAGATCAAGAGCTCCTCACCAGCATCAAGGTTCCTTGATGCTGGTGAAGGGCTCTTGATCTAGGGAATTGGATCTGTGCTCCAGTTCCCCAAATTAATAATAATAATTATAATAATTATTATAATAATAATGAGTGAGTTTCAGAACACCGCCACTAGTTGTCACAGCAAACGCCACAAAATCAGCTGAGCTGTGCATGTGTTTATGTCGCCATAAAAGCATTTCTCGTATTATTGCCAAATTTCTTTTTTCTAACCATGGGTCCTAAGAAAGTAAGGACAGTGCTGAGAAGAAAAAGAGGATGATGTCCATGGAATACAGCATGAAATCATAAACAAGCGAGGTGTGCGGGTTGTTTGCTAGGCAGTGCGAGCGTAGTAGCAAGTAGCCTATTTTCCACCCTCCATCTCCGCCAGCGTACGTACACTTTATAAAACAGTTTATTTCTTTACATTTTCTATTATGTTTTTATACAATATTTCTTATTTATAAATACATTGTTTCAGTGTTTTCCTTATGAAACAAGTGATCTAGTGCAGTTAGCCTCTTATAATAAGGTAATAGGTTGGTCGTAGGTAGTAGGTTGGTAGACAGCAACCACCCAGGGAGGTACTACCGTCCTGCCAGGTGACTGTGAAACAGAAACCTGAAACTGTTTTACATGATGGTAGGATTGCTGGTGTCTTTTTTCTGTCTCATAAACACGCTGGATAACAGGTATATCTAGCTACTTCTACTTACACTTTAGGTCACACTACACTGGCATGCACATGCATATATATACATACACACATCTAGGTTTTTCTTCTTTTTCTTAATAGCTCTTGTTCTTTTTATTTTCTCTATTGTCCATGGGGAAGTGGAAAAGAATCTTTCCTCCGTAAGCAATGCGTGTCGTATGAGGCGACTAAAATGCCGGGAGCAATGGGCTAGTAACCCCTTCTCCTGTACAAATTTACTAAAAAAGAGAAGAAGAAAACTTTATAAAACTGGGTTGTTTGAATGTGCGTGGATGTAGTGCGATGATAAGAAAGAGATGATTGCCGATGTTATGAATGAAAAGAAGTTGGATGTCCTGGCCCTAAGCGAAACAAAGCTGAAGGGGGTAGGTGAGTTTCAGTGGGGAGAAATAAATGGGATTAAGTCAGGAGTATCTGAGAGAGTTAGAGCTAAGGAAGGGGTAGCAATAATGTTGAAGGATCAGTTATGGAAGGAAAAGAGGGAATATGAATGTGTAAATTCAAGAATTATGTGGATTAAAATAAGGGTCGGATGCGAAAAGTGGGTCATAATAAGCATGTATGCACCTGGAGAAGAGAGGAGTGTAGAGGAGAGAGAGAGAGATTTTGGGAGATGTTAAGCGAATGTATAGGAACTTTTGAACCAAATGAGAGAGTAATTGTGGTAGGGGACCTAAATGCTAAAGTGGGAGAAACATGCAGAGAGGGTGTAGTAGGTAAGTTTGGGGTGCCAGGTGTAAATGATAATGGGAGCCCTTTGATTGAACTTTGTATAGAAAGGGGTTTAGTTATAGGTAATACATATTTTAAGAAAAAGAGGATAAATAAGTATACAAGATATGATGTAGGGCGTAATGACAGTAGTTTGTTGGACTATGTATTGGTAGATAAAAGACTGTTGAGTAGACTTCAGGATGTACATGTTTATAGAGGGGCCACAGATATATCAGATCACTTTTTAGTTATAGCTACAGTGGGAGTAAAAGGTAGATGGGATACAAGGATAATAGAATCAGTAAGTAAGAGAGAGGTGAAGGTTTACAAACTAAAAAGGAGGCAGTTAGGGTAAGATATAAACAACTATTGGAGGATAGATGGGCTAGTGAGAGTGTAGGCAATGGGGTCGAAGATGTATGGTGTAGATTTAAAAATGTAGTGTTAGAGTGTTCAGCAGAAGTTTGTGGTTACAGGCGAGTGGGTGCGGGAGGGAAGAGGAGCAATTGGTGGAATGATGATGTAAAGAGAAGTAGTAAGGGAGAAAAAGTTAGCATATGAGAGGTTTTTACAAAGTAGAAGTGATGCAAGGAGGGAAGAGTATATGGAGAGAAAAAGAGAGGTTAAAAGAGTGGTGAAGCAATGTAAAAAGAGAGCAAATGAGAGAGTGGGTGAGATGTTATCAGCAAATTTTGTTGAAAATAAGAAAAAGTTTTGGAATGAGATTAATAAGTTGAGGAAGCCTAGAGAACAAATGGATTTCACAGTTAAAAATAGGAGAGGAGAGTTATTAAATGGAAAGTTAGAGGTATCAGGAAGATGGAGAGAATATTTTGAGGAGTTGTTAAATGTTGATGAAGACAGGGAAGCTGTGATTTCGTGTGTAGGGCAAGGAGGAATAACATCTTGTAGGAGTGTGAAAGAGCCAGTTGTGGGTGTAGGGGAAGTTCGTGAGGCAGTGGGTAGAATGAAAGGGGGTAAGGCAGCTGGGATTGATGGGATAAAGATAGAAATGTTAAAAGCAGGTGGGGATATAGTTTTGGAGTGGCTGGTGCTATTATTTAATAAATGTATGGAAGAGGGTAAGGTACCTAGGGATTGGCAGAGAGCGTGTATTGTTCCTTTGTATAAAGGCAAGGGGGACAAAAGAGAGTGCAAAAATTATAGGGGAATAAGTCTGTTGAGTGTACCTGGTAAAGTGTATGGTAGAGTTATTATTGAAAGAATTAGGAGTAAGACAGAAAGCAGGATAGCTGATGAACAAGGGGGCTTTAGGAAAGGTAGGGGGTGTGTAGACCAAGTGTTTACAGTGAAACATATAGGTGAACAGTATTTGGATAAGGGTAAAGATGTTTTTGTGGCATTTATGATATTTGGAAAAGGCGTATGATAGGGTAGATAGGGGGGCAATGTGGCAGATGTTGCAGTTGTATGGAATAGGAGGAAGGTTACTGAAAGCAGTGAAGAGTTTTTATGAGGATAGTGAGGCTCAGGTTAGAGTGTGTAGGAGGGAAGGGGACTATTTCCCAGTAAAAGTGGGCCTTAGACAAGGATGTGTGATGTCACCGTGGTTGTTCAATATATTTATAGATGGGGTTGTAAGAGAAGTGAATGCTAGGGTCTTGGCAAGAGTGTGGGACTAAAAGATAAAGAAGCAAATACAAAGTGGGAGTTGTCACAGTTGCTTTTTGCTGATGACACTGTGCTTTGGGAGATTCTGAAGAGAAGTTGCAGAGGTTGGTGGATGAATTTGGTAGGGTGTGTAAAAGAAGAAAATTGAAAATGAATATAGGAAAGAGTAAGGTGATGAGGATAACAAAAAGAATAGGTGACGAAAGATTGGATATCAGATTGGAGGGAGAGAGTATGGAGGAGGTGAATGTATTCAGATATTTGGGAGTGGACATGTCAGCAGATGGGTCTATGAAGGATGAGGTGAATCATAGAATTGATGAGGGAAAAGGGTGAGTGGAGCACTTCGAGTCTGTGGAGACAAAGAACTTTGTCCATGGAAGTAAAGAGGGGAATGTATGAGAGTATAGTTATACCAACGCTCTTATATGGGTGTGAAGCATGGGTGATGAATGTTGCAACGAGGAGAAGGCTGGAGGCAGTGGAGATGTCGTGTCTGAGGTCAATGTGTGGTGTGAATATAATGCAGAGAATTCAGAGTTTGGAAATTAGGAGGAGGTGCAGGATTACCAAAACGATTGTCCAGAGAGCTGAGGAGGGGTTGTTGAGGTGGTTTGGACATGTAGAGAGAATGGAACGAGACAGAGTGACTTCGAGAGTGTATAAATCTGTAGTGGAGGGAAGGCGGAGTAGGGGTCGGCCTAGGAAAGGTTGGAGGGAGGGGTAAAGGAAGTTTTGTGTGCGAGGGCTTGGACTTCCAGCAAGCATGTGTGAGCGTATTTGATAGGAGTGAATGGAGGCATATGGTTTTTAATACTTGACGTGCTGTTGGAGTGTGAGCAAAGTAACATTTATGAAGGGGTTCAGGGGAAACCTGCAGGCCGGACTTGAGTTCTGGAGATGGGAAGTACAGTGCCGGCACTCTGAAGGAGGGTGTTAATGTTGCAGTTTTATAACTGTAGTGTAAAGCACCCTCTGGCAAGACAGTGATGGAGTGAATGATGATGAAAGTTTTTTTTTCGGGCCACCCTGCCTTGGTGGGAATCGGCCGATGTGTTAATAAAAAAAAAAAAAATAAGAGCATGGGAAGATATAGTCAGAGCAGGAGCGGGAATGGCCACTGCCGCCACCACTAGTCACATGACATATTTTATTCATTCTAGAGTATATATCATGTTTCTATGTTATTTACATTGTTTATGTCATATTAGATGAATTGTGATAGATAAATAAGCCATAGAGTTGATATTAGCATCATATTGAAGTACAGTGGTACCTCTACATACGAGCAGCTCCCAACGCGAACAATTATGTAAGTGTATTTTTGTAGGTGCTTTTGTAAGTGCATTTTTGGGGGTCTGAAATGGATTAATCTAATTTTCATTATTTCTTATGGGAAAAAATTCCTTTGGTATCGGCACTTGAATAGCCATCTTGAACGAATTAAGCTCGTAACTCGAGGTACCACTGTATTTTGTCCCGAGAGCAGGAATTCTGCTGGAATGAATTAATGGCATTCCAATTAATTTAAATGAAGAAAATTTATTTGATATACGAGCAAACTGAGTTACAAGCTAGGTCACGGAATGGATTAAACTCGTAAGTCGAGGTTCCACTGTATACACAACAGTGAATGCAGTATACACAACAGAAAGCATTTCCTTCTAGTAATCCTCACACCAGTCGTTACTTTTGCTAATAACAGTGACACCATAGTAGTACTTTGTATGGTGGAGTTGAAATAAAAATCTAGAAAAGCCCAAAATCTAGGATGTAAGAGGTAGAGATTACAAGTTCCTCAACACATTGTAGAAGCTGGCAGCAGTCACCAGCTCATCAAACATGCAAGTCAAAGAATAATAATAATAATAATATAATCTATACAAATTATGGATATCAAACTACAGTATGTATTACCAACATATACAAATAATACATAAATACAAAAGAATATATATCAAACTACAGCATTTATACCAACATATAGTAGGCTTCCCTAACCATCCAACCCAGAAGAACTGTTCAAGTGTACCAGGAGGAGAGATTGTTGTATGGGATTGAAACTATAATACATAAAATCCATATATATCAAACTACAGTACATATACAGTGGTACCTCGAGTTACGAGCAAAATTCGTTCCAGACAGCTATTCAAGTGCCGATACCTAAGGAATTTTTTCCCATAAATAATGAAAATTACATTAATCCATTTCAGACCCCCAAAAATACACTTACACAAGCACCTACAAAAATACACTTACATAATTGTTGGAGTTGGGAGCTACTCGTAAGTAGAGGTACCACTGTATATACCAACATATAAAACAAAATATTTTTTATAGTAAGCTTATACTAGCAACCCTACCCAGAAGAACTGTTCAAACACTGAAAACTAAATACAGTGGACC
>WNWK01034274.1:0-20546 GCA_009830355.1 Cherax destructor | reverse complement strand
CCCATTTTTCCACCACCACCCTCCAATTTTACTGTTATTTCCCCCAAGCCACCTCACACCCACTACTTCCCCTACCCCCCACCCTCCCCACTAATTCCCCCATTTCCCACTCCCCCCTCACACCCCCCTACTTCCACCACCCTCACATTTATTTTCCCCCCCCTACTCTATTTTTCCCTACCACCCTTTTTCCACCCCCCCCCACAACATATTTCCACTCCCCTCCACACCATCACCTTCCACTACCACCCTCCCACCCCCCACTACTATTTTACCCCCCCCCCCACTCCCCCACCCCACACAACTGGAATGACCTGACAGTGGGTCAGGTAGGGGGTGATTCCCAAAATTGACTTTTCCCAGAGAATAGTTCTTTTCCAGACAACTTATGTTCCTAATAGGAAATCAGATCAAACAAAAATGACCCTAAATGGATGAACAATAGTTTAAAAACATCTCACTGGTAAAAAGAGAGGCATATGGCGAATCAAAAGAAAAGGGGAAATTTAAAGGTAATCAATATTTTCAGTTAAAGAGATAAATAAAAAGGGGAATAAGAAAAGAAAAAAGAGACTATGAGGTTAAAGTTGCGAGAGAATCAAAGACTAACCCAAAAAGGATTTTCAGGTATACAAAAGTAAGATTAGGGACAAATGGGCCCACTCAAAGTTACTCAGGTCAGCTCACCGACAGTATAAGGAAATGTGTAGAATGTTTAACACTTACTTCCTCTCAGTTTTTACACAGGAAGATACTAGCGATATTCAGAAATAATTAATTATGTAGAACAGGATGATAGTAAACTATCCCGATTAGGTCCAGTGACATGGTTCTTAGACAAATAGATAAATGAAACCTAACAATCCCAGGCCCTGATGAACTGTATGCAAGGGTTCTAAAGGAATGTAAAGAGGAGCTTAGCAACCCGTTGGCTAATCTTTTCAACATATCACTGCAAACTGGCATGGTGCCAAATAAGTGGAAAATGGAAATGTAATACCTATTTTCAAAGCAGTGACAGGCCCTTAGCTTCAAAACTATAGACCAATAAGCCTAACCTCCATAGTGGGAAAATTTATGGAATCAATAATTGCCGAGGCAATTCGCAGCCATCTTGAAAAGCATAAATTAATCAATGAATCTCAGCACGGTTTTATAAAAGGGCGTTCCTGCCCTTACAAATTTAATAACTTTTTCACTAAGGTATTTGAGGAGGTAGATCATGGTAATGAATATGATGTTGTGTATATGGACTTCAGTAAGGCTTTTGATAAGTCCCACATCAGAGACTATTGAGGAAAATTAAGGCACACGGAATAGGAGGAGAAATTTTTTCCTGGATAGAGGCATGGTTGACAAATAGGCAGCAGAGAGTTTGCATAAATGGAGAGAAATCAGAGTGGGGAAGCGTCACGAGCGGTGTTCCACAGGGGTCGGTATTGGGCCCCTGTTGTTCACAATCTACATAAACGACATAGATGAGGGAATAAATAGCGACATAAGAAAGTTTGCTGATGACACCAAAATAGGCGTCCAATTCATTCAAATGAGGACATTAGAGCACTCCAGGAAGATTTGAATAGACTGATGCAGTGGTCGGAGAAGTGGCAGATGCAGTTTAATATAGATAAATGCAAAGTTCTAAATATTGGACAGGACAATAACCATGCCACATATAAACTAAATAATGTAGATCTTATTACTTACTGATTGCGAAAAGGATTTAGGAGTTCTGATTAGCAGTAATCTAAAACCAAGACAGCAGTGCATAAGTGTTCGCAATAAAGCGAACAGAATCCTTGGCTTCATATCAAGAAGCATAAATAATAGGAGTCCTCAGGTTGTTCTTCTAACTCTATATATCCTTTGGTTAGGCCTCATCTAGGATTATGCTGTACAGTTTTGGTCACCCGTGATTACAGAATGGATATAAATGCTCTGGAAGAACGTAAAAAGGAGGACGACTAAGTTGATCACATGTATCAGAAATCTTGCCTAGAAGGATAGACTGAGGGCCCTAAATTCAGCAAATTAGGAAAGACGTAGAATTGGGAATAGATTGTGGATATATGGAAAAACAGGATAAATATAGATGTAAAGCGTTGTGTAGTTTGAAAAATAGGTTTAAGATAAATTCAGGATTGGGGTATGGGTTGATTTGGTAATAGAGTTTCGATGAGTGAACAAACTCCATAAGTTATAGAGGCTACCAGGTTGTGTGTTAACCAGTGGCTAGATAAATATATGAGTGGGTGCGGTGGGTGTGAGTTGGACCTGACTAGCCTGTGCTAGGTCAGATGCAGTGTCCTTCCTTAAGTGAATGTAACCTGACCTGGCTGGGTCGGGGCTTGAAGCCGGTGGAGACTTGGACCTGCCTCGCATGGGCCAGTAGGCCTGCTGCAGTGTTCCTTCTTTCTTATGTTCTTATGTTCTTACTACTACTTCCACTACCACCACTACTACTTCCACCTCTCTTGTACCGTCACTGTCTGCTGGTCTATATATACTGGCTCCAACTCCTTTTTTTGTCAGTGTGACTTTGTAAATGATACAAGTTGGACCGAAACGTCGCGGTAAGCTCCTCTGTGTTGGTTATTTGTGTATTATTGAGCACCACATGTCCAACCTGTGGAGGGTAGCGCCACAGCATATGGATACACAATAGGCCTAGGAACTAGGCCCCAAATGGGTTAACAGGAGTACATCTGGATTAATATTTACAGTTCACTTATCTGTACAAGCAAATATGGAAAAAATGCTTAATATATCTAGTATCTTATTTTCACTAATAAGATATCTTGACACGATGATTCAGAGATGCAAAATTCTATCTTACTTAGGCGAAGTTGTACGAGAGAGAGAGAGAGAGAGAGAGAGAGAGAGAGAGAGAGAGAGAGAGAGAGATTAAAAATAAGACTGGGAAGTACTTGATAGTGTCACTCCAGAGATTAGTCCAGCAACTGAAGGAACAGGCAGAGATAGAAGGTAGGCCTGGTCACAGACCGGGCCGCGGGGGCGTTGACCCCGGAATTCTCTCCGGTAGACTCAGGTAGTGCCCCAGTATGACAGACAGTACCTGGATAACAAGGTAGAGTGCCCCAGTATGACAGACAGTACCTGGATAACAAGGTAGAGTGCCCCAGTATGACAGACAGTACCTGGATAACAAGGTAGAGTGCCCCAGTATGACAAGACAGTACCTGGATAACAAGGTAGAGTGTCCCAGTATGACAGATAGTACCTGGATAACAAGGTAGAGTGTCCCAGTATGACAAGACAGTACCTGGATAACAAGGTAGAGTTCCCCAGTATAACAGACAGTACCTGAATAACAAGGTAGAGTGTCCCAGTATGACAGACAGTACCTGGATAACAAGGTAGAGTGTCCCAGTATGACAAGACAGTACCTGGATAACAAGGTAGAGTGTCCCAGTATGACAGACAGTACCTGAATAACAAGGTAGAGTGTCCCAGTATGACAGACAGTACCTGGATAACAAGGTAGAGTGCCCCATTATGACAGACAGTACCTGGATAACAAGGTAGAGTGTCCCAGTATGACAGTACCTGGATAACAAGGTAGAGTGTCCCAGTATGACAGACAGTACCTGGATAACAAGGTAGAGTGTCCCAGTATGACAAGACAGTACCTGGATAACAAGGTAGAGTGTCCCAGTATGACAAGACAGTACCTGGATAACAAGGTAGAGTGTCCCAGTATGACAGACAGTACCTGGATAACAAGGTAGAGTGTCCCAGTATGACAGACAGTACCTGGATAACAAGGTAGAGTGTCCCAGTATGACAGACAGTACCTGGATAACAAGGTAGTGTCCCAGTATGACAGACAGTACCTGGATAACAAGGTAGAGTGTCCCAGTATGACAAGACAGTACCTGGATAACAAGGTAGAGTGTCCCAGTATGACAGACAGTACCTGGATAACAAGGTAGAGGTCCCAGTATGACAGACAGTACCTGGATAACAAGGTAGAGTGTCCCAGTATGACAAGACAGTACCTGGATAACAAGGTAGAGTGTCCCAGTATGACAGACAGTACCTGGATAACAAGGTAGAGTGTCCCAGTATGACAGACAGTACCTGGATAACAAGGTAGAGTGTCCCAGTATGACAAGACAGTACCTGGATAACAAGGTAGAGTGCCCCAGTATGAAAAGACAGTACCTGGATAACAAGGTAGAGTGTCCCAGTATGACAAGACAGTACCTGGATAACAAGGTAGAGTGTCCCAGTATGACAGACAGTACCTGGATAACAAAGTAGAGTGTCCCAGTATGACAGACAGTACCTGGATAACAAGGTAGAGTGTCCCAGTATGACAGACAGTACCTGGATAACAAGGTAGAGTGTCCCAGTATGACAGACAGTACCTGGATAACAAAGTAGAGTGTCCCAGTATGACAGACAGTACCTGGATAACAAGGTAGAGTGTCCCAGTATGACAGACAGTACCTGGATAACAAGGTAGAGTGCCCCAGTATGACAGACAGTACCTGGATAACAGAAAGCACAGAGTAGCAGTAAGGGATGAAACATCAGAATGGGAGAGAGTATCAAGTGGGGTTCCACAAGGATCTGTACTGGGACCACTGTTGTTCCTAATGTACGCCAACGAGACTTACCAGTGAGACATACCTTCTGTCTCACTGTCTCCTGACGACGTAAAGAGAAGGCCGCAACGGTCGGCAGACGCGGCCACAGAAACTGGCTGCTAGAGTTCAACCCATCCTCTCCTAAATTAACAACTCCACTTTAACCATCAATCACTCTCCCTCAACGAACATTTTCTCGAGAAATGAGCTTAGAAAGCGTCAATTATCAATCATGGCGGTGCCGCCACGAAGAGAAGTGAGCGAAACGTTGAAGAGAAAAAAACAGAGCGAAAGGTTGTGAATGGGCACGGATGAGAGTAAAGAAGAGAGAATGAGAAGGAAAGAGAGAGAGAGAGAGAGAGAGAACCACCCCCCACAATGCATCAATTTACAATCAAGGTGAAATAAGTCTTCACTCACGCACTCTCTCTCACTCACTCTCCCTCTCTCACTCACTCTCCCTCTCTCACTCACTCTCAGCATCAAGTGATTACCTTGCTGCACTACACAACAGCAAATTTCAATCACCTTCAGTAATATTCATCTAGACCAAGAATTTACCACCTGACTGACGGTCAAGGTGAAGCAGTCTCTGGCTTGTGGTATTAATGTGAGGGAGGGAAGATGGAGGAATGAGGGAGGGAAGAGGGAGGGAATGAGGGAGGGATGGAGAGAGACAAGGGGATGAGGTAAGATGCAGATTACATGTGTTTATATGGAAATATTCCAATATACAGACTGGTGTGTGTGTATGTGTGTGTGTGTGAGTGTGTGTGTATGTGTGAGTGTGTGTCTGTCTCCCGTCCAGCCTGTCCGCCTGACAGTGTCTCTATCCGCCTCCACAGGTCCGTCTACTCTGTCTATACGTCACACTGCCCCGTCTAACCAACCCTCAACCTATCAGTTCCACTTCAACCATCAATCCACCATTCGTCTCTCTGTCTGTCCCTCTACTTGTCCATCTGATTACCCGTCTAGTATTCTCACACTTGATTTGTCTGCCGATCTTCTTATATATATATATATATATATATATATATATATATATATATATATATATATATCTAGCACAACACTGGGTGCCACGCTGAGTTGTATTAAATATGCACAGGAAATCTCCTTTAATTCTGGTCGGAATATTAACCACGTTAATCAGATGAACTCTTTGTGTCTCTCTCTGTTAAGTGAGTCATTCACACCTTAACATGTGTTGACAGTGTAGATAGAGAGAAATATGTGAGTGAAGGAAAGAGTTAAGAGAAGAGTAAGATACAAGCAGAGTGACGGGATGGTAGACCACGTCAGGCCGCAAACATCCTTCACATTAAGAATGTTTTTGGAGGTCAGGGGTCCCCTTCCTTTGGCCTGGTCGTGGACCAGGCCAAGGGAAGATGACCTTATATAGAACCTGACCACTGCACTTCGACCTCCAAAACAAAGACAACCCTGTCACATCAGTCCACTGACCGAAATTGTAAACCACGTCACGCACCCTGACACGAGAACTGAGCTCCGACCTAAACGTCAACTGAGCCACTGGAACTGTCACAACTCCAAAGGAACTGCAAACAACACTGCCCATGACCTGCCAGCTCAATGACAACTGTCACAACTCACAACACTGGCAACTGTCAACAGCCTGGCCCCAACCGGCTCACAGTAAGACAACTGTCAAACTCACAACTAATCTGGCAACTGTCAAAGGAAAACCTGCGAAACTCTACTCAAAGGAACTCACGAACAACACTGGCAACTGTCACAACTCACAAACTGGCAACACTCACAACACTGTCAACTGGCACACTCCACATGACGGCTCGAAATAAAACTGCAACTTCAAACACTCGAAACCTTCAAAGAACCTGACAACTGTCTCAAAGCTAACTCACAACACTGGCAACTGTCACAACTCACAACACTGGCAACTGTCACGACAACACAGGCAACTGTCACAACACTGACAACTGTCACAACACTGACAACTGTCACAACTCACAACACTGGCAACTGTCACAACTCACAACACTGGCAACTGTCACAACACTGAAAACTGTCACAACACTGACAACTGTCACAACTCACAACACTGACAACTGTCACAACTCACAACACTGACAACTGTCACAACTCACAACACTGACAACTGTCACAACTCACAACACTGACAACTGTCACAACTCACAACACTGACAACTGTCACAATTCACAACACTGACAACTGTCACAACTCACAACACTGACAACTGTCACAACTCACAACACTGACAACTGTCACATTCACAACACTGACAACTGTCACAACTCACAACAACAATGCACACTAACATGCAATGAACATGTCACAACTGGCAACTAACAATCACAACAACAATCACACTGAGACAGCAGTTGAATTCATGGCGACAACAATCACAACAATCACACTGAGACAGCAGTTGAATTCATGGCGACAACAATCACAACAACAATCACACTGAGACAGCAGTTGAACTCATGGCGGCAACAATCACAACAACAATCACACTGAGACGGCAGTTGAACTCATGGCGGCAACAATCACAACAACAATCACTCTGAGACAGCAGTTGAACTCATGATGGCAACAATCACAACAACAATCACACTGAGACAGCAGTTGAACTCATGGCAACAATCACACAATCCACTGGACACAGTTGAACTCAATGGCAACAATCACAACAACAATCACACTGAGACAGCAGTTGAACTCATGATGGCAACAATCACAACAACAATCACACTGAGACAGCAGTTGAACTCATGATGGCAACAATCACAACAACAATCACACTGAGACAGCAGTTGAACTCATGATGGCAACAATCACAACAACAATACACTGAGACAGCAGTTGAACTCGAGCAACAATCACACTGAGACACAGTTGAACTCATGGGCACACAACAACATCACACTGAGACAGCAGTTGAATTCATTACGACAACAATCACAACAACAATCACACTGAGACAGCAGTTGAACTCATGATGGCAACAATCACAACAACAATAACACTGAGACAGCAGTTGAACTCATGATGGCAACAATCACAACAACAATCACACTGAGACAACAGTTGAACTCATGATGGCAACAATCACAACAACAATCACACTGAGACAGCAGTTGAACTCATGATGGCAACAATCACAACAACAATCACACTGAGACAGCAGTTGAACTCATGATGGCAACAATCACAACAATCACACTGAGACAGCAGTTGAACGCATGGCGGCAACAATCACACTGAGACAGCAGTTGAACTCATGATGGCAACAATCACAACAATCACACTGAGACAGCAGTTGAACTCATGGCGGCAACAATCACAACAACAATCACTGAGACAGCAGTTGAACTCATGATGGCAACAATCACAACAATCACACTGAGACAGCAGTTGAACGCATGGCGGCAACAATCACACTGAGACAGCAGTTGAACTCATGATGGCAACAATCACAACAATCACACTGAGACAGCAGTTGAACGCATGGCGGCAACAATCACACTGAGACAGCAGTTGAACTCATGGCGGCAACAATCACAACAACAATCACACTGAGACAGCAGTTGAACTCATAGCGGCAACAATCACAACAACAATCACACTGAGACAGCAGTTGAACGCATGGCGACAACAATCACAACAATCACACTGAGACAGCAGTTGAACTCATGGCGGCAACAATCACAACAACAATCACACTGAGACAGCAGTTGAACGCATGGCGGCAACAATCACACTGAAACAGCAGTTGAACTCATGATGGCAACAATCACAACAACAATCACACTGAGACAGCAGTTGAACTCATGATGGCAACAATCACACTGAGACAGCAGTTGAACTCATGATGGCAACAATCACACTGAGACAGCAGTTGAACTCATGGCGCAACAATCACAACAATCACACTGAGACAGCAGTTGAACTCATGATGGCAACAATCACAACAACAATCACACTGAGACAGCAGTTGAACACATGGCGGCAACAATCATAACAGCAATCACACTGAGACAGCAGTTGAACACATGGCGGCAACAATCACAACAACAATCACACTGAGACAGCAGTTGAACTCATGATGGCAACAATCACAACAACAATCACACTGAGACAGCAGTTGAACTCATGGCGGCAACAATCACAACAACAATCACACTGAGACAGCAGTTGAACTCATGGCGGCAACAATCACAACAACAATCACACTGAGACAGCTGTTGAACACATGGCGGCAACAATCACAACAACAATCACACTGAGACAGCAGTTGAACTCATGGCGGCAACAATTAAGAACAAGAACCAGCGCTGTGATATACACACGACTCTAACTGACTTTAACGGTTTTAACGGCTCGCCAAAACCACGGCAATTGGCGCCGCTTCCATAAATTAGGGAAAATTACCATCTTAATCTGGCGAGTTCCAAATCTTAGTGAGTGATTAATGAAACCTTAATGAGAGTTTGTACTGCCAGGATACACACACACAATGTGACTCGACCCCTGCAACCATATATAGGTGAGCACACACACACACACACACACACACACACATATATATATATATATATGTGTGTGTGTGTGTGTGTGTGTGTGTGTGGGAAGTTCGTGAGGCAGTGGGTAGAATGAAAGGGGGTAAGGCAGCCGGGATTGATGGGATAAAGGTAGAAATGTTAAAAGCAGGTGGGGATATAGTTTTGGAGTGGTTGGTGCTATTATTTAATAAATGTATGGAAGAGGGTAAGGTACCTAGGGACTGGAAGAGAGCATGTATTGCTCCTTTGTATAAAGGCAAAGGGGACAAAAGATAGTGCAAAAATTATAGGGGTGTTGAGTGTACCTGGTAAAGTGTATTGTAGAGTTATTATTGAAAGAATTAAGAGTAAGACAGAGAGCAGGATAGCAGATGAAAAAGGGGGCTTTAGGAAAGGTAGGGGGTGTGTAGACCAAGTATTTACAGTGAAACATATAGGTGAACAGTATTTAGATAAGGGTAAAGAGGTTTTTGTGGCATTTATGGATTTGGAAAAGGCGTATGATTGGGTGGATAGGTGGGCAATGTGGCAGATGTTGCAGGTGTATGGAATAGGAGGTAGGTTACTGAAAGCAGTGAAGAGTTTTTATGAGGATAGTGAGGCTCAGGTTAGAGTGTGTAGGAGGGAGGGGGACTATTTCCCAGTAAAAGTGGGCCTAAGACAAGGATGTGTGATGTCACCGTGGTTGTTCAATATATTTATAGATGAGGTTGTAAGAGAAGTGAATGCGAGGGTCTTGGCAAGAGGTGTGGGGTTAAAAGATAAAGAATCAAATACAAAGTGGGAGTTGTCACAGTTGCTTTTTGCTGATGACACTGTGCTTTTGGGAGATTCTGAAGAGAAGTTGCAGAGGTTGGTGGATGAATTTGGTAGGGTGTGTAAAAGAAGAAAATTGAAAGTGAATATAGGAAAGAGTAAGGTGATGAGGATAACAAAAAGATTAGGTGACGAAAGATTGGATATCAGATTGGAGGGAGAGAGTATGGAGGAGGTGAATGTATTCAGATATTTGGGAGTAGACATGTCAGCAGATGGGTCTATGAAGGATGAGGTGAATCATAGAATTGATGAGGGAAAAGAGTGAGTGGAGCACTTCGAGTCTGTGGAGACAAAGAACTTTGTCCATGGAAGTAAAGAGGGGAATGTATGAGAGTATAGTTATACCAACACTCTTATATGGGTGTGAAGCATGGGTGATGAATGTTGCAATGAGGAGAAGGCTGGAGGCAGTGGAGATGTCATGTCTGAGGTCAATGTGTGATGTGAATATAATGCAGAGAATTCGGAGTTTGGAAATTAGGAGGAGGTGTGGGATTACCAAAACTATTATCCAGAGAGCTGAGGAGGGGTTGTTGAGGTGGTTCGGACATGTAGAGAGAATGGAACGAGACCGAATGACTTCGAGAGTATATAAATCTGTAGTGGAGGGAAGGCGGGGTAGGGGTCGGCCTAGGAAAGGTTGGAGGGAGGGGGTAAAGGAGGTTTTGTGTGCGAGGGGCTTGGACTTCCAGCAAGCATGTGTGAGCGTATTTGATAGGAGTGAATGGAGACAAATAGTTTTTAATACTTGACGTGCTGTTGGAGTGTGAGCAAAGTAATATTTATGAAGGGATTCAGGGAAACCGGCAGGCTGGGCTTGAGTCCTGGAGATGTTAAGTACAGTGCCTGCACTCTGAAGGAGGGGTGTTAATGTTGCAGTTTTATAACTGTAGTGTAAAGCACCCCTCTGGCAAGATAGTGATGGAGTGAATGATGATGAAAGTTTTTCTTTTTCGGGCCACCCTGCCTTGGTGGGAATCGGCCGATGTGTTAATAAAAAAAAAAAAATATATATATATATATATATATATATATATATATATATATATATATATATTATTGATTCAATACCACTCGTTCGTGGTTACAATAATATATATACTGCTTGTGGAGGCTAGTACATCAAACGGGGATAAGAATGAAATTAGCTTAGAGTTACGCATACCACTGTATGTTCTCGGACCAAGAGTAACACACCTAGCTTGGCTGGGTGCTTGGTTCTTGTAGGATTGTGTGGTCCAGTGGGTTAAGACGTCATGTGATTTTCGCTCACCACGAGGCAGGGCCAAAACTACATGGATTCGAATCCTCGGCTAGTGTTGTTATTGATTCAATACCACTCGGTTCGTGGTCACATAATATAATAATATATATATATATATATATATATATATATATATATATATATATATATATATATATATATATATGTCGTGCCGAATAAGTAAAAGAAGGATGATAGTGAGATATGTGACTCTGGTGTTACACGTAACTTTATGGGGGTGATCAAGGCAGAGGCTTAACGATGCCGGGACAAGGCAATTATCGCAGGCGGGCAGTTAGTGGTGATCACCAGGCCAATCAAAACCCCCGTAGTTAATTGTCTTCCCCCCTGCCCACCTCCCCGGGGGTTTCAGGGGAGGGGGCGATTTATCCCCGGTGATGGATAAAGGTGTTTATGTACTTCCGGGGGGCTGTGCCCCACAGACATGGCCCCCCAGATCTTCAACCTCAATAATAATAATTTGCCATTCATTATTACACGTATTATTGTTAATACTATTATTATTATTATTACTATTATTTTTATTATTTATTATTATTCTAATTATTGTTATTATTATTATAACCAAAATAATCTAAGAAGAAACGAATGTGAGGGTACAGGTATATTACAGGTATATATCTGGTACCTGGAGGATACCTGAGACTCCCGGGTGGGTCAGCGCCTTCCCCGGGGCCCGGTCCCAAACCAGGCCTCCTGGTGGATCAAGATGTGATAAACTAGACTGTTACTGCTGGTCACACGCAGTCCAGGGTATGAACCACAGCCTGGCTGATCAGGAACTGACCTAAACTTATCCAGTTCCTTATTGAAGACAGCCAGGGGTCTACTGGTGATCCCCCTTATGTATGGTAGTAGGTTGTTGAATAGTCTTGGTCCCCTTACACTTACTGTGTCTGTCAGTGTACTCAGGGCATCTCTGTTCTTCTGCACAGTCTGCTCAACCTCTTGCCTTCACAGGCAGTGATTCCTGTGTGCAGATTTGGGACCAGTCCCTCTAGGATTTGGGATTAGTCCCTCTAGTGTTTGGGACCAATCCCTCTAGGATTTGGGACCAGTCCCTCTAGGATTTGGGACTTTGGGACCGGTCCCTCTAGGATTTGGGACCGGTCCCTCTAGGATTTGGGACCGGTCCCTCTAGGATTTGGGACAAGTCCCTCTAGGATTTGGGACCGGTCCCTCTAGGATTTGGGACCGGTCCCTCTAGGATTTGGGACCGGTCCCTCTAGGATTTGGGACGGGTCCTTCACGTTGAGTGTTGAGATGGACTGGACAGAGAGGGTGGGTAGGGACACACACAGCAAGGAGGGAGTGACCCAGTAGCGACCAGTGAAGAGGCGGGGCCAGGAGCTATGACTCGACCCCTGCAACCACAATTAGGTGAGTACACACACACACACGTTTGATTAATCAAAACAAGGCTTTATCTCCCCCCCCCCTCTCGACAGCACCCCAGTAACAGCACTAAAACAGCAACAGGAACGATGATAAAAAACAGCCACATAAACAGCACTAAAACAGCAACAGGAACGATGCTAAAAACAGCCACACAAACAGCAGTACTGAATAAGAACATCACCAACAGAACAGCAGCAAAAGCAGTAACATCAGCAGGAACCAACAGCATCAGCAGAACGAGTAGCAGCAGGATCAGCAGCAGTAGCAGCAGGATCAGCAGCAGTAGCAGCAGGATCAGCAGCAGTAGCAGCAGGATCAGCAGCAGTAGCAGCAGGATCAGCAGCAGTAGCAGCAGGATCAGCAGCAGTAGCAGCAGGATCAGCAACAGTAGCAGCAGGATCAGCAGCAGTAGCAGCAGGATCAGCAGCAGTAGCAGCAGGATCAGTAGCAGCAGGATCAGCAGCAGTAGCAGCAGGATCAGCAACAGTAGCAGGATCAGCAGCAGTAGCAGCAGGATCAGAACAGTAGCAAGCAGTAGCAGCAGGATCAGCAGCAGTAGCAGCAGGATCAGCAGCAGTAGACAGACGCAGGTCAGCAGGATCAGCAGCAGTAGCAGCAGGATCAGCAGCAGTAGCAGCAGACAGCAGCAGTAGCAGCAGGATCAGAACGAGTAGCAGCAGGATCAGCAGCAGTGCAGCAGCGAGCAGGAACGAGTAGCAGCAGGATCAGCAGCAGTAGCAGCAGATCAGAACGAGATAAACATAGCAGGATCAGCAGCAGTAGCAGCAGCAGAACGAGTAGCAGCAGGATCAGCAGCAGTAGCAGCAGCAGAACGAGTAGCAGCAGGATCAGCAGCAGTAGCAGCAGCAGAACGAGTAGCAGCAGGATCAGCAGCAGTAGCAGCAGCAGAACGAGTAGCAGCAGGATCAGCAGCAGTAGCAGCAGCAGTAGTAACAATCAACGTCAGTAGCAGTAGCAGCAACAATAAGAGAAGCAAAAGTGATACCTAGTATCATCATCAAGAAAGTGATACCTAGTATCATCAAGAAAGTGATACCTAGTATCATCATCAAGAAAGTGATACCTCGTCTCATCATCAAGAAACTATACATCGTATCATTATCAAGAAACTGATACCTCGTATCATCATCAAGAAACTTATACCTCGTATTATCAAGAAACTGATACCTCGTATCATCATCAAGAAACTGATACCTCGTATCATCATCAAGAAAGTGATACCTCGCATCATCATCAAGAAAGTGATACCTCGCAACTCAAAGGATACCTCGATATCATCAAGAAAATCCCGTACGAAGAACCCTCACTGGATATAGCACTCAGTGTATCTATCATCAAAAAGTGACCGCACATCGAAATGATACCTCAGAAGAAAGTATTGATCATCATCAAGATGAATCTTATATCATCAGAAGTATCTGTATCAAAGTGATATCGTATACAAAGTGATACCTCGTATCATCATGAAGATTAAAAGACTGATCACAGGTGTCCTCGATCATCAGATACATTCCAAGAAAATGATATCTCGTATCATCATCAAGAAAGTGATACCTCGCATCATCAAGAAAGTGATACCTCGTATCATCAAGAAACAAAGACACTCTCACTGGCTGGAGTGCCCAGACAATGCTCAACAGGTGCCATGTCTGGGGCACTGCTGAGCTGGTAGGTGGGGGGGGGCACAGAAGGGAAGGGAGGAGGTGGGTGGAGGCACTGGAGAGGTGACCAGGTTGTTGTCTGGGGTACAAGTGGGGTGACCAGGTTGTTGTCTGGGGTACAAGTGGGGTGACCAGGTTGTTGTCTGGGGTACAAGTGGGGTGACCAGGTTGTTGTCTGGGGTACAAGTAGGGTGACCAGGTTGTTGTCTGGGGTACAAGTGGGGTGACCAGGTTGTTGTCTGGGGTACAAGTGGGGTGACCAGGTTGTTGTCTGGGGTACAAGTGGGGTGACCAGGTTGTTGTCTGGGGTACAAGTGGGATGGACAGTGTTGAAGTTACTACCTTTGCCTTTGATCTACCTTGCACGAGTTTCGAGAGCTTTGCTACTGCCGCAGCCTGGTCCTGGGCCAGGCTTGTCTGGTGCTTGCCTGGTTAACCAGGCTGTTGCTGCTGATGGCCCACTGGCACACATATTCATTAGAGCTTGGTTCATCTGGTACTTGGTGGAAGTACTTGTCCAGTTTCTTCTTGAAGACTTGTACACTTGTTCCAGCAGTGTTTCTTCTTGAAGACTTGTACACTTGTTCCAGCAGTGTTTCTTCTGAAGACTTGTACACTTGTTCCAGCAGTGTTTCTTCTTGAAGACTTGTACACTTGTTCCAGCAGTGTTTCTTCTTGAAGACTTGTACACTTGTTCCAGCAGTGTTTCTTCTTGAAGACTTGTACACTTGTTCCAGCAGTGTTTCTTCTTGAAGACTTGTACACTTGTTCCAGCCGTGTTTCTTCTTGAAGACTTGAACACTTGTTCCAGCAGTGTTTCTTCTTGAAGACTTGTACACTTGTTCCAGCAGTGTTTCTTCTTGAAGACTTGTACACTTGTTCCAGCAGTGTTTCTTCTTGAAGACTTGAACACTTGTTCCAGCAGTGTTTCTTCTTGAAGACTTGTACACTTGTTCCAGCAGTGTTTCTTCTTGAAGACTTGTACACTTGTTCCAGCAGTGTTTCTTCTTGAAGACTTGTACACTTGTTCCAGCAGTGTTTCTTCTTGAAGACTTGTACACTTGTTCCAGCAGTGTTTCTTCTTGAAGACTTGTACACTTGTTCCAGCAGTGTTTCTTCTTGAAGACTTGTACACTTGTTCCAGCAGTGTTTCTTCTTGAAGACTTGTACACTTGTTCCAGCAGTGTTTCTTCTTGAAGACTTGTACACTTGTTCCAAGCAGTGTTTCTTCTTGAAGACTTGTACACTTGTTCCAGCAGTGTTTCTTCTTGAAGACTTGTACACGTGTTCCAGCAGTGTTTCTTCTTGAAGACTTGTACACTTGTTCCAGCAGTGTTTCTTCTTGAAGACTTGTACACTTGTTCCAGCAGTGTTTCTTCTTGAAGACTTGTACACTTGTTCCAGCAGTGTTTCTTCTTGAAGACTTGTACACTTGTTCCAGCAGTGTTTCTTCTTGAAGACTTGTACACTTGTTCCAGCAGTGTTTCTTCTTGAAGATCAACATGGTTTTAGAACTGGAAGATCATGCTTGTCACAACTTCTAAAACCCTATGGCAAAATTACGTAGGCGCTGCAAAACAACCAAAACGCAGATAAGGTCTACACGTATTTTAAAAATGTGTTCGACAAATGCATCTTCCAACACCATGACTGAAGTCACTGTCTATGTCAGATACCAGGACTGGAAGGATGGGAACGAGTACTGTGCCTTGTGCAACAGAACTTCTCACTGTGGCAGCCACTGACCTAACTATCTTGACTACTACTCATGAGAGGATAATAATACTTTAACCTCGGTTACCTGACAGAACGGTCCTGCCCTAGGTGGGCGACATCCACATCTAGGACACCTAGGTGGCATCTGGCAGGCAACGCTCTAGCTTCACACACTGAGTGCCCATGGTTCGATCCCCAGCAACGGTGGAAACATTGGGCGTGTTTCCTTAAACCTGTCGTGCCGTTCACCTAGCAAGCAAAGTAGGTACCTGGGTGTTAGTCGACTGTTGTAGGTCGCATCCTGGGAAACAAGATTGAGGACCCAAATGGAAATGAGACAGTCCTCGATGACGCACTGCCTTTCTTGGGTTATCCTGGGTGGCTAACCCTCCAGGGTTAAAAATCCGATAAACACTGATAAACATGACTCGGTGTCCCAAGTTTACCAACTCTACAACAAAACTCATTACTAAGTCACTGAATGCTGCTGCTGATCTTAACAGCTCGAAACGTCGTCCCTGCTCAAAACGTCGTCCATGGTCGAAACGTCGTCTCTGCTCGAAACGTCGTCCATGGTCGAAAAGTCGTCCCTGCTCGAAACGTCGTCTCTGCTCGAAACGTCGTCCCTGCTCGAAACGTCGTCCCTGCTCGAAACGTCGTCTCTGCTCGAAACGTCGTCCATGGTCGAAACGTGCCATGATTTAGGTGTGTTACTGACTTTGGAGAAGCCAGGACAAGTGATAAACACCTGCCTCACAGGTGTTAGATCTTGGGGAAAGGAAGATGGAGAGAGGGGAAAGGGAGACGAAAGGGAAAGAGGGAAAGGAAGAGAGGGAGAGGGAAGGGAGAGAAAAGGGGGGCACAATAAGGGTGAGTAAGACTCAGACGTCTGGAGCGACACTCCCACACCCACGGTCACTGAGCCTTAATGTTGTTGTTGTTGTTGTGTATTATTATTGTTGTGGTGTTGCATATTATTACTGTTGTTGCTGCTGTTGTTGTTGCTGTATTGTTGTTGCTGCTGCTGTTATTGTTGCTGTACTGTTGTTGTTACTGTTGTTATTGTTGTTGCTGCTGTTGTTACTGTACTATTGTTGTGCTGTATGGTTATTGTTACTGTACTGTTTTTGCGGGGGACGAGACTCAGCTCCTGGCCCCCGCCACCTGACCGCCTTGATCTTCATCACTAGCTTCTGGCATATTAGGGTCTTACCATACCTACTCTTGAAGCTGTGTATTGAGTCTGCCTCCACCGTTGCCTCATCCAAGGCATTACCACTTGTCAATCAGCCTGAGACTAAAGAAATACTTCCTGACATCCCTCTAGTTCATCTGTATCTTCAGCTTCCATCTATGTCCCCTTGATCCTGTTAGTATCTGCCCTGCCAATTCCTAGTAGGATTTTGTACGTTGTAATCATGTCTCCCCCTTGTCCTCTTCTCCAGGGTCGCCTGGTGTAGTCTCTTCAGGTGCTTGATCAGGAGTGGGCTCCATGCTGGGGCCGCATACTCAATGACTGACCTATGTCATATATAAGCCTTACCGAAGGATTCTTTGTACAAGTTTCTGAATGCTGTTCTCAGGTTTGCTAGTCTAGCATAAGCCTCTGCCGTTACTCAGTTTATGTGTGATTCTGGAGATATGTTGGGAGCTGTGTTCACCCCCAGCTCCTCTACACTCCCTTGATGGTTGCAGCTTCTCTCCTCTCATGATGTACTCAGTGTCTGGTCTGTCCTCAGGACTTGAGGAAGGACCTAAGGTTCTGAGGAAAGACCTATGAAAGGACCTTAGGAAGGTCCTAAGGACCCCAACTAATCCACAGTGCTGTGGATTAGTTGGGGTCCTTTGTACTCTAGAGTACAGAATACCACAAACAGCCAGAACCATGTACAGGTAACCAACAGGTACCTACCAGCAAGAGACGCGTCTGAACACGTTTGAACACTAAGAGTGACGGTATTCTGCGTTGTCGCACGCACACGCAAGTGGGTTGCGTGTGTGCAGGCATGCGTGGGTATGCGCGTACAGCGCACAGCATTCCTGCGCAGCTGTGCCTCAAGACAAGACCGCAGACACTCATACTGGGAATGCTGATTGGATAAATGTGTTACCTGCGTGGTTGTGGCACGCAAGTAACGGGAAACCACGCATCGTGCTTGCTAAACCACGCATCGTGCTTGCGAAACCACGTATATGTAATAGACTTAGGTTGTGAGGTATGGTGTGTGTGTACTCACCTAGTTGTGGTTGCAGGGGTCGAGTCACAGCTCCTGTGTGTGTGTGTGTGTGTGTGTGTGTGTGTGTGTGTATTAAATCACTGTTAAGCAGAATGAGTTATAAGACCTGTAACAACGCATCATTCTGGAGGTTTACTTAAGTTATGACCAGTTAAGAGGCCGCCTCCCTCACGCCCACTAACTTAACAACTTAGGAGGCTCCGTGTTGAGTTAGCAAGTTGCAAGTTGAGTTAGCACTGCTTACAAGGCCTAATGGTTCTACCAAGGCTGGTTCTATGTGGTTCTGCCACAAGAGAGAACCCGACCTTAAAACTAACAAACTTGGAGGTTAATTACTGTCACTTCCGGAGGTTACCTACCCCTCCCTAATTCCCACGCCCAGGTTAACACCACTACCCTTATATCTACTACTTCATCTACCCCTACATCTACTTCATCTACCCCTACATCTACATAAAGAAGCACTCAAAGCATTTCTCTCAAGAAACTACAAGACCTCATTTAAATCTTACAAACACTCCATTACTTTGATCCCTCACACAGAAAAGAACTGTCCCAAGTACTGGATGAATCAGTAATCTGAAAGAGTTCAGAGAAACTTTGGGACAAAAGATGCAGATTTTGCTGCCGAAGTGGCTAGTTTATTGTGTACCTCATATCCATCCTGTGCATGGTAGTGGCTAGTTTATTGAGTACCTCATATCCATCCTGTGGATGGTAGTGGCTAGTTTATTGAGTACCTCATATCCATCCTGTGGATGGTAGTGGCTAGTTTATTGTGTACCTCATATCCATCCTGTGGATGGTAGTGGCTAGTTTATTGTGTACCTCATATCCATCCTGTGGATGGTAGTGGCTAGTTTATTGTGTACCTCATATCCATCCTGTGGATGGTAGTGGCTAGTTTATTGTGTACCTCATATCCATCCTGTGGATGGTAGTGGCTAGTTTATTGTGTACCTCATATCCATCCTGTAGAGGGTAGCGCAAAAGCATATGGATACACAATAGGCCTAGGAACTAGACCACAAAAGGGTTAACATGTGTACATTTGGACTTATATTTACAGTTCACTTACTTGTTCCAAGCAAATTTTGGAAATTTGCCTAATATATCTGTCATCTTATTGTCATTAATATGATATCTTGACACATCACATAGGTTATTATACTGTCTCTATAGTCCTCAATAAGTGGGCAATTAAGCACATAGTGTTCAAAATAGTGGCTATAGGCCTGACTAAATCCTTTCTTTGCAAACAGAATTACAGCAGAACGGCACAAGGATGGTAAATCCTTCTGATTTATCATCTTGCCTCCAACATCTAGATAATACATGGTTTACCTGGAGAGGGTTTCGGGGGTCAGCGCCCCCGCGGCCCGGTCTGAGACCAGGCCTCGTGGTGGATCTAGATAGAAGTGGATAGTTCTCAGCAGACAGCCTCAGTGGTGTCTCCTGTCTATCCTATCTCTACCCCTCTCTCCCAAAGACAACTCTATATACCACCACTACACCTCCCCACCACATCAGGGACTAGCACCCACAACTCTCACAATTACCCACAGCTACCCACCCAGTCATCCAGGACTCAGAGCACCACAAGTGTGACCTCTGACCTGACATCTTACCCATATTCCCCTAACTCAGCACCGGGCTCCCAGAACACACAACCTGTCTGCCAACTTTTTCATAGCTTGCTCACAAGCACAAGGTAAACACATAAGCTGGTATGGTCTGCGCTTCAACATACACAAGACGACATCTATTCACCAAGTTTACCATATGTCACTCTGTGTATATATACTGAGTTTATTTTAAGGCCTATTTTAGGTATACCTTCGATATACCTGGGTTAGGTTACTCTAGTGCTTGTCTGGTCAACCAGGCTGTTGCTGCTGATGGTCCACTGGTTGATCTGGCACTTGGTGGAGGTACTTTTCCAGTTTCTTCTAGAAGACTTCTACACTTGTCCCAGCAGTTTCTGATATCTTCTGGTAAGGCGCTGAATAGTTTTGTACCACGAATGTTGATACAGTGTTCTCTTATTGTGCCCACGGTGCCCCCGTTTTCCCTGGGTTTATGTTGCACTTCCTCTTGTATCTCTCGCTCCAGTATGTTATGATTGTGCGCAGATTTTGGACCAGGTCCTACAATACCTTCTACGTAGTTTTGACCAGGTCCTACAGTACCTTCTACGTAGTTTTGACCAGGTCCTACAGTACCT
>WNWK01034273.1:0-20547 GCA_009830355.1 Cherax destructor | reverse complement strand
TTTCGGATATCCTCAAATGATGAAGTTGAAGTTTTGGCAAAAAAATTGAGAACCAAAACCGGGTCATTGTGGCTTATCAAGCCTCCGGATCAATTTCCCCAACAATTCCAGGAACAGCTTTTAAAAAAATAGACGCTGTCTGGAAAATCTTCGTTCCTGTAAACATCTTTTCCTTAATTTTAACCTAAGGCACCTAAATTGGAGGAAAGTGCAAATAATGTTAGCAAATAACCCAGGAGGCAGCTCAGATGAAAACTCTCACAAAAAAGCTTTTAAATTCTGCACCAAATTCAACAAACCAGCAAATAATAGGCCGGGTTGGAAATACCTGGTCCTAATCTTCATAACAATCAGATCGATACAAATTTCCTTATAAAACAATATCTAGATCACACATAATAGAGGTTCAGACATGTTGCGCCGGGAAAACCAACAAGTGTGATCAGTCAAAAAGGAAGCCTTCACCAAATTCCTTCAATAACATAAGCATAAGGTGGACCGTCAGCCATGTCCTAAATGATATAAACTGGGAAAATATCTAACCAACATGGTCCAAACCTTTGTTAAGAACAAATTAACTCTGTAAACTAGAAGAAAAAAGGTTCTCCTATTTCAAGGCAAAGAATAACAGAGCGGCTAAAAAGAGGCCAATATATCAATAATATGAAGGAGGCACTGGTCAGAGACAGCAAACATCGAACTTAAGCTATAGGAACCTTACAGAGTCAAGAAACACAGGAAGAACTAAAAGCCATAAATGAAATTGAAAAGAAACCCAAAATATTTCTTTTCTTATGTTAAATCTAAGTCGAGCCCGCATGCCTCGAAGTGCCCAGCCATGCTCCATGTTTTATACGTGATTGCCACTATCTCCTTGCGTGCTGGAACTCTGGACTGTGCCAGTGAATTTGTAAGGTTTATCTCCAGCGCTTGGAAGAAATCTGGCAGAAGATAGTGTGAGCTGCTTCAAAAAAGGAGAATTATTGTGCAGTGCCTGCCAGAGTCATGCTTCCAGGGGGACCTTAGGCTTAGTGATATTAACATGACCGAGCTGTCAGTAGTAGTTCTTATGTTCAGTAGTAGTAATTGTAACTTACCAACTCTTAGTTGAGTCACAAGCCTTTCACGTGGTCTGTCCGTTACTAGCCTTTCTGCTGACCAAGCCGTGTCAAGGGTCAACCTTTGAATATGAGCGTCCTAGAGTCTGTCTTATTTGTCTGTTGTCAGGGACCTCGTCCATCACATACTAACTTCATATGATCTAAATGGGTTCTTTACTGACCCATACTTATTTCTCTAACCTTATACCTATTCCCATTAATATGTTCAACTACTCGATAAAGACCAACAAACTTTGGTCGAGCTTGGCATTGCAGATGTTTTGTTAAAGTTAGTCAGCATAACTCTCGAGACCTACTTTCTGAAAACACTCTGAGCTTGGCTGAGTACGAGTTGCTGTGAAATCATCAGGATTGTAAGTTGGTTTTCGGATTAGCATATAACACCATACAACGCATAATGTGGAGTGTCACCTATTGAAGCATTGTAAGCAGAATTTATTGCACACTGAACATAAGGTATAACTTCATTACAGGTTGCACTATTGGGATTGATAGTGGCTCTCAAGACATCAAGTACTTTCTTATTAGTTCTTTACTTAACTTACCAACCGTTAGTTGAGTCACAAGCCTTTCAAGTGATCACTGTCCGTTACTAGCCTTTCTGCGGATCAAGCCATGTCAGGGTCGACCTTTGAATAGAGCACCCTCGCCCAGGAGCGCCAGTTCTAGTCTAGAGAGCAGAGTAGAGAGGCAAGCGACACAGGCTCTGAGTTCTCCCCATATATTATCTGCACTATACCAGTTACCATCCAATTACATTTGTGTTTATTAAATCCATCGTCAAGACCCCACACGACATATATATATATATATATATATATATATATATATATATATATATATATATATATATATATATATATATATATATATATATATATAAGTCATGCCGATTAGGTAAACTGGTCAATTAGCAAGAACTCATCTAAAATTAAGTCCTTTCTAAAATTTTCTCTTATACGTTTAAAGATATATTTTTTCATTTATGTTAATGTAAGAATTTATAATTTTGTACCAAGAGAAACTTTGAAAACCTACCTAACCTTATTACAACAAGCGCAATTTAATTTAGCCTAACCCAACTAAATATATTTTAGATACGTTAACATTAATTTAATAATAAACAAACACAATGAAATATATTTTTTCGTTATGTTCAGAACGATTTTGGCGAAATTATTGCATACCAAATTTTCACTTGTCCTAAATGGCAAGGTGAGCATTGCTATTTAAGCCAAAATCAAGTTTTACCTAATCGGCACGACATATATATATATATATATATATAGTAGGGAAAGCGTCTGTATGGCTCAAAATGGCCGCCATACCTCCAGAGGGTCGTCTGTACTCCTCATTCCACAGCCCTCACTCCAGGGAAGCGTCAGAGATCATCCTACGTGCACCACCCGCCCGCGTGCCCGCCCCACCCTGCGTCCCCAACGTCCGCGCCCCCCCTTTTTGAATTTTCGATTTTTTCGAATTTTCAAGTTTTTTTTAATTTTCCTTTTTTTAATTTTCTATTTTTTAATTTTCAATTTTTTCAATTTTCATTTTACCTCTCCATCTCATTGGATCAAGTTTTGAGATCCCCCTATAAGGGTAAAGATTTTTGGCAGATCACCCCTGCACCCCGAGCTGCCTTCTGTATCGCTTCTGTGGATCGCCCCAGCGCCCTGAGCTGCCTCTGCGCGCCTTCTGCGGATCACGCTAGTGCCTGAGCTGCCTTCTGCAGCGCCTTCTGATTAACTTATAATCACTTTCCTCTGAAGGAATGAGCAAACTCGGTGGAGTTGATTAACTTATAATCACTTTCCTACTGGAGGAATGAACAGACTCTGTGAGTGGATGGATCTTTCCCGGCTGAAATAGTTAGCTCAATAACAAAGTATGAGCAAAGGAGAACGGCTCTCACTATCTCCGACTGCGGGTAATAATTACTCGACACAACACTTTACTCTGCAAAGGATTACTGTCAACTGGGAAAGATCACTATCTGGAACACAAGGGACAACAACTGGCACTCTAGTGAATACACTAGCAACAGAAACGACTTTCTGCAATTGCTTTTGCATCAGCGAGAGATGGAATAACTCATTTCAAGTAGTCTTTCTTCAACAAAGCATCCCTGGAGAGGAACTACTACTTGAACTAGTGACATTGCAATGATAGACTCAGCACTCAAGGCTGTCCGGGATACCTCGCACCCTAGGCATCTGAACACTATCTTGCATGCAAGATATTAGGGGCGAATTCCAGACAGGAGTGACAGTATTACTAATGCCTGACCGCTCGCAACGTTAACAAATAAAACACATATCTATAAGAACTAATCTGAACTTCACATTCGCATCACTCTGGCAAATCTCTGATACAAGCTGGGAGAACAAACCCATTGCTCAAAGGCTAGAGACTGTCTTTCAGTCATTAAGGGACTATTTACTGACTCATTATCATTATAACTTTGAATAGCAGCACACACAGTATTATCGCACAAATTTACTTGAGCTTCATTGCCTTGACTGGTAGCAAACTCATAATTATCACTTGAATTTACTAGACATGACTTAGAGCAAAAGAACAAGAATTTAAATGAAAGCAAAATTAACGCAAGTATACAGCACAATATAGCTTAACTGGTATTAATGGTTTAACAATTCTGCAGAAGTAACAAGGATTGCACTATAACACTAAGAAAAGATAACTCACTGGAAATTGCCTTGGTAAGAAAAATCATCACATTAAAAATGAAAACCAATCTAGCTTTAACTTGAAGTAACTGCAAGGTGAGTTTTCTTTACTTTTAAATTCAACAAATATAGCAACAAATTAAAAGAATTCAATACACAATTAATTAAATAAAAAATTTAATAATGGTTATAGCAAGAGCAACAATCTAATGAAACAAATCACTAATAAAAGGAGAATTGCACAAAACAATTGAATTATTCACTGGCAACAAATTAAAGTAACTTTACTGCTTGAATCACTGAGAAAGTTCACTGAAATATTACTTATTACTCTTAAAAGAAAATGACAAGTTACTTGAACATTTAAGTAAACACAATAAAAAGACTTGTAAAAGCAAAATTGAATACTGTAAAAGTTAAATTGCACAAAATCAGTTTCAGAAATTTTCAATAGTTAAAATTACACCGGGGAAAATTGTTTGCACACAAAACAAAGATATTAGAAATGAATTAGTTTGAACACTCTCACTCTTAATTGCAAGCAAAGCAAGGTAATTCAATGAAACAGTTACTAAAACAAATCACTAAGAACACTGACTTTAATTAAACTTAAGAGTGAATTTGTTCAAAAAAACACTTGGAAACAAATAAATTATTGACAAAAAAAAAAATTAATGAACAGACTAATTAACACAGGAAAAAATTAACACTTACAGAAACTGAAGTACAACTCGTCAAACTCAACGAAAGTCATGCTCTTTGTTAACTTGAGTGTAATAATTAGTAGAGCAAATTAATATCTTCAGTAAACTATATCACTAGTCTGCAAAAGTAAATCACATTAGATACGGCTTGTTGACTTTGCCCAGTGCGGTCACAGCTCTGACTTTCGGTTTTCAGTCTCCCCACGATCCCGTTGGGGAGGGGAACTTATACCTTCATCACGATGAGCTATGCAAATCGTGTCAAGATCAAACCCAACAGTGGCACTGTGAATGATTCATCCAAACTTGCTCTAGCAGTTGCTGTTAAGAGTGTGCTACATGTGAAGTTCAACACCATATTGACCTTGAAAGAAGCATTTATTGTTGTCTGCAACGATGATGAAGATGCGAGAAGCTACTCACTACAACAGCCACCACCACTCTCTCTGAAAGAGGATTTACAGTCATATCATCTCCAGCTCTCAGGGCAAGAAGAACAGTTTTTCCCTAAGAAACTTGATAAGCTTCTTACAGTTCAACCTATCGCGAACTCAAGACATCTGGGGAATTGTGAGAGAAGTCTATCTGGGACACCGCCACTAGCAATAAACAAACTCCCAGGGGGACGACCGACTCTTATAAATTTTATGCAGTCATTCCCTTTAAGGTATGTGAGAACTTTACCCGCTCCTGGCCGCACCGAGGGGTACCTTCAATATTCTCGTTCGCCCACTGCACTCTGGACCAGTATAAATAAATCTGAGAAGATCATTTATTATAGCTATATTACGTTAAATTTAAGTGGACTGTATTGGTTGTGGAACAACTGATCACCCGGAGAAGAGGTAGAGGACACATAGTTCAAACATGACCAACACTCACCTAATTAACAGCATCATAGCGGTGTATCGTAGATCGTTGACCTAGCTAAAGTACATCTACTGTGCGTAACAATATCATTGGCCAATAACAAAGTAAACAGCAGTGTACTTAGCTTTAGATGAGGAGTCGTTCCGTTGTTGACGTCCTCCTGCGATCTGATTCGATCGCGATGGTATTAGCTGTCTCGTCGAGTCAAGGAAGGTTAATTTCCGTACACTTTATACGCCCACGAGACCGAGCGTTCGTTAACATGTGGTTGGTCGGGTAGCGAATCAGATCCTCGCACTAATCTGACCTTTTGTACTGTTTATACGTATAACTTTACATATTACGTTATCCTGGCTTAATGCCCCACTAGTTTATACACATTCACAGTCTCGATACTTGAATTTCGAGTAGATAACTTACGATAAGTTAGTTCATTTCAATCACATCCAATATGGCGGTCGGGGGTATGGCGTACCCAAGCCAGACCCGTCGACACAATCAACCCCTGATTATTTACAACTCGGTTTCACAGTATTCACCATTTCCCAAAGTTCATCGAATATATTACAGTCTCTTCTAAGATGAACTCCCCAACATCAGGGTTACGACTTTATCCTGCCGTATGGTCATTTCACTCAGTTCAAATAGGCCTATGACCGCGTCACCGCCGCGGCCCACCTTATTTCACAATTATTGTCCTATTACTGGACCTCCTGGACCGATTGTCCCACTTGATATTCCCCGTCACTGGATATTCCTCCACATTACGAAAGGAGGTAATTAAATCCGATTTGGGGGGCGGAATCTCCAAATTCGACAGGCCATCCCATCACCTGATCGGGTCGGTAGGCGCCCAGTTCACTCTCTTTTCCTCTCCCCCTCCTCCCTGCCCAGCCTCTTCCGCTTCCTCCCCGCTGGTATGATGGTTCTCTATTACATACCCCCATGTACCAGCGGTACATTAAGGATATCTGTTCATATTGGAAAGTTTATCAATTACAACTTTCGGAAAATACCAATATTTTCCACACTGCGGCCGGGCAGGTTCGTTGTTAGACAAATCAAATCGAGTCAGTTTCAACAGGCGCTTCCAGCCCTCCCTGGACTGAACAGCTGACTTCCGGGTAGGTCGAATCACTCCTGTTTCTGGTATCCCTGGTCCGTGTCGTCTTCAACATCACTTGTGTCACTTTCCCTTAGATTTTCTTTCCCAGTTGATAGAACTCCCTTTAATTCTAAGGGGATTAACTTATTAATGGTGCGAAACTCTCTTGGCGCGACACAACACTTTGACATTCCTGACAACACCCTGAGCGTCTGGGTATAATGTCACTATCTTACCAGAGGCCACAATGTTCGAGGTTGCTCAGTATCAATTAACACAATGTCACCTGGTTGAATATTCTGTCGATTAGCCGCTTCTGACGCACCATAAAAATGTTCACGTAATGTAAGAAGATCTCTTTGCGCCACACAGTAGACCAATGATTAATTACTTTATTCAACATCTTATATTTATCACTTAACACTGTCACATTATTATAATCCTCATCAACTTCCCGGGATTATCTCGATAGATAGGTGCAGCTTCTAGCTTCCGCCACATATCAAGTGAGAAGGAGTCAGTACTTCTGCGTCGGGAGTATCAACAATGTACGAGAGGACGATTATTTATCCGATTCTCTGCCTCCACTAATACTGCCGGAATTCCTCCAAGTTAATTCGTTTCGGTGTAGTACTTTACGCAGACACCTCTTCACTGTACCTATCAGTCTTTCATACAATCCCCTTGCCAAGGGGCCCTAGGGGCAATAAACTTCCAGCCACACCTCGCTGATTTAACAGAGATTGTACTTCATTACTCTCATTTAATTCCTTCAAATGTTGTGCTCCCCTACAAAGTTAGTGGCATTATCTGAAATCATGAGTCTCGGACAGGATCTCCTAGCTGCAAATTTACGAAACAGCTGTATGAACTGTTCTGCAGACAAATCCTGTGCCACTTCTAAGTTCTGCCCTTGTAGCGGTACAAGTGAATAAACACACATACACCTTTAAAGGAACACCATCTGCAGTACCCGTTAAAATGATTGGGCCACTGTAATCTACACGGTTACATCAAATGGCTTTATTAACTGCACTCGTTCCTTGGGCAATGGTGGAGGTCCTGGGTACATATAGGTTCTGGCATCCACGCGGCACACTACATGTCTTAATCACCCTCTTCACACTCTGTCGCCCCCGAGGAATCCAGAAAGTTTCCCTAATACAATTTAAGGTATCTTGTACTCCACCATGCATCACATTTTTATGGGCATTTAATACAATTAAAGTTGTCAGATGATGAGTCTTGGGCAGCAAGATAGGGTGTTTTGCATATTCACCCATCAGCATTTTGCAATCTACCTCTGCACTTGATTACGTCATCCTCCAAGTATAGCCCCAATTTTCTATTATTGAACCCTTCCCAATTTTCCATCCCTTAGCAATTTAATCTCCTCTCCATAGATTTCTCCTTGTACTCTCTGTACCCAGTATTTCAGGGGATGAGGAAAATCATACGGATATTCATCTTGTTTATGAAGTTAAACACCAACTTGTGACATTAATCAATTTTGGGAAGGATGAGTATTTATTTATATCAATGGCTAAGGAGGGACCGAGGACTGGAGCCCTGTTACAGTAATTTCCACCGGGCAATATGCGCCTTTTGAACAGGCAGTTCTTTTATTCACCAACCAACTGGGTCCCTTAAACCACGATAAAGTCTTCACAAATTTTACATAAGTCACCCAGAGACAAGAAATCAGCTGGGTTCTCCGCTCCGAATATGGTTAAAAGTTAACTTATGTTGACCCAAACTGTCATATTTCTCTTGCATCTGGTTAATCTCGGCACTCTATTTTGCACGAATATAATCTTGCTGGTCCGTTGGGATCCATGCAAGGATACCTCATTATAGACCAAATTATGGTGTCGCTAATATTTATCTCCGGCAATTTACTCCGTAAATAATCAGCTAATTTGACACCACATAAATGGCGGTTAATTCCAACTGAGGTAACGTACAATTTAATTGGAGCCACTTTAGTTTTAGACATGACAAGAGAAATATTTTTATCACATTGAAGATAAGCGACTGCCCCATAGCTAATTTAGAAGCATCGAAAAAATGTGGAGTGTATTTTCCACTCCAGAGCGGCTACACACCGCGGAACTCTAACATTGGAACTTTCTCATAATCACCAATTAATTCTTCCCACCTTTTAACGAATTCCTCAGGTAGGGTTTTTCCCATCCCCAATAATTTCCCTCGGATTGTAAGAGGCGCCACAAAACCTAGCGGATCAAACATTTTGAAACTTCAGCAAGTAGGGTTCTCTTCTAATTTCTTGGGCATACTATAATTATTAGGCCTTAACGATATCAAGTCTCTTTCAGTATCCCAAGTCAGTCCCAATACATTGCTACCCCAGATACTTCTATCGCCGATTATCTTTATTTATTCGGTCCTTTAACCTGGACGCAATTACTGTTCCACTCCCCCTGAGTGGCATATTTGCACCTTGCATTGTATCGTCTATTAAGCCCCTTCATATATCTTCATTAGTCCTCTTCGTCACTGGTGGCACCCCCAGGAAATTGCCCCCATAGAATTGTTTACTCATTATTTCACTCAGTGGACCACCTGTACGTTTAAGTGCGCATTTATGTCGCCTGAAGTAAGAACGGACTAAAGTAGCCCCAAATAAGACACTTCTGAATCTGAAAGTTTTCAGCGACTAAGTGGATTGCTGGACCCTCTGGCCACAGAAATCTTGTGTAATCCCGATCCGTCTCTTGCAATCCCACTCTCAGAAAGCTTTACTTATGTCTGCCGTGAAGGCATAACTATTAACTCTGAAATTCAATAACACATCTCCCAATTTCTCCGTCAGCGACGGACCTGTCATTAAACAATCATTCAAACTAGGGTACATTTTTTTACCCTGGCACTACAATTAAACACGATCCTCAAAGGAGTGGTTTTGGAATCCTTCTTCACTCCGTGATGAGGTAAGTAGTGGCCATAAATATTGGCTTGCTCAGGGGGTACTCTCTATGAACTGATTATTTAACTGTTCATTAATGATCCCATTATAAGCAGTCAGCAATTCTGGTGTCTTACTCAATTGTGGGCTGGGCCTTTAACGACCATACGCCATCCCGGGAATTAGTGGGTAGTTCCGGATGGTTTAGCTTCCGGGAGTCGCACCAGTATTGTCCCGACTCAAATTAACATCCTTCAGGTATTGTTCCTGAGTGAAGGAATCATCTGGACTTTCTTCATTTACATTAATCCCGATACTGTCCAGTTCCCATAACTTGTGTACTGGTTCAACGGCATTCTCTATAGAAGAATATGTACTCTGGGGCGGCGTTTCGTGCGTAAGACACACAGTGACTGCATTTATGGCTTCCTCCAGTCATTCATTACTGCGAGGAAGCCGCCATAATGACATGGCCTGCACCCGTGTTGAGAAGAGTGACTCCGCACCTCTTCGTCATACCCTTCACAAAGGCTGCATAATAGTCGCTGCCTATTAATACTCCTATTGGCCCCACCGAGTCATTATTGACCACAGATGGTGCCCGTTTCACATTATTCTGTGAAGTCTCGCTTGGTGGCATTAAGACCCACAGTGGAGACCCTCCGGTAGTCTATCCACGACTACTGCATTAACTTGGGTCTTTTCTCTGCCCAGACCGACGTTTATATAAACCGTGTCATATGACTGGGCCCTTTATCTGAGAGAAAACCCGACAATTTTAATGTGGTAGGATCCCCCTTCGTACTTTCATCCCATTAAGGCAACTGCGCTTTATGAAAGTACGTTGTGATCCCTGATCTAACAATGCTGTTACAGTCTTGGATTTACGCCATTTATCTTTAACTGTCATATCAACACAGGTAGTGCTACTTCAGCTAAACCATTACGAACGTTAGCTGCGAGTTTTACGTGCGCCACGGTAGTGTCGGGGTGATTATCCTTACCATTACTAGGATTCACCCGCTCTTACACTCACGATGTGGTGCCTGCCATTATTGCATTGGTGACAAGTATTCAGTTTGGTCTGGCAACCCTCACATTATGATTACCAAGACATCGAATACACCGGTTCAGCTCATCCAATCTCCTACTTTCGCATCCCCAGAATTATAGGTAACGCAGAGTTTAGAGAGATGGGTTTCATTACAAGAGACAATCTCTCTTCTCTTGGCTCGACAGCTTACCCCCGGGTTACCCTTTATTGGGGTGTTTATTCTTTCTGTCTTGTTGTGACGAACCACTATTACTGGTCCCGGTCACTTGATATGTGCCAACATAACCCCTTTTAGTGGTTGGGTTGTAACTATTACTATTGGGATAATTTTTCCCTTTGTGGAACTTAGTTGCTGACTCAACGTCACTATGACCAGTATTCTTAAAAATAGTGGGCTGGTTAGTTTGCAACTGAACAATTAATTCTTGCAAACCCGTCCTTATCTCTCCCAACCCAAGTAAGCCTTGTGGTACTTGTTAGATAACCACTCTATCGTCTTATGGTTCAATTTAGCTCGTACTACCGGACAAACGAACCAACTTGCATTCTCCAAATTGTGTTTGTTACTCAAAATCTGGAGGTCTCTCTAGTTGATCGAAACTGTTGCAACTTTTGTAGTTGTGCCCTGGCGGTTTCAAATTAACCACTGCCAGTACTAAATCCACTGTATGCTGTTCCGAGTTACCATAAGTACCCTCTAGCAGACGAACAGCTTCTCTATAAGAGTCGTTTACATTCGGGAAAGCCTGAATGAGAATGAGGGCATCTCCTCAATTGTCCCTTTAAATAAATCAACTTGGCAACACTTTCCAGATCCTTCCGATCGTGCACCATTGCCTTGAAAATTGACCAAAATTCCTCCCAGCTGTCTCCCGGCTGGAACGACAACAATTGTACTTCCGGGAGTCTGGGGAGGGACACTTTATTTGCCGCGGGAGGTTGGCCCACCACGTCACTCATACTCCTTAACCTACCTAGTACCGTAACTTTACAGGCACACATGGCTTCTTCCAATTCACTATATTGTCGTAACAGTGTATCTCGTTCCTCACTGCTCGCACAATCATCCAGTAACTCGACTTCATAGATTTTGAACCACTTCCGTACGACGCGTACCTGAGTTCTAGTAACTCAAAATTTGTTTCTAAGTCAATAAGACTCGTCGACGGCTCGTCCACTAAGTTCAAACACATATTGTGTGTCTTTGTTACATGTCCCTTGCGAGCTTGCAACGACGCTTTCTTGGCTTTAATATCCATGGTTTTGCCACCCGGCATGGGAACTCCACCAGTTTCAGTCATGGTTGTAGAATTAATAACCACTGACGTCACAAATTAAATAAATTGTTTATAAAGGTGATTCTCACACCTTACTCTCGCACAAATCGTAGCCACGCCTGTGCTAGCAATTAATTGGACTAATTACTGTCCACCACACAATTAATTAACTGTGTACTCTATACTCACTTCCTATGATCAGTCATTTATTTATTAATTAATTAATTCAATAATGATTAATTCACTAATCACATCCGGTTCAGGACGGACCAACGGGCGCTGTGGGGAATTGTGAGAGAAGTCTATCTGGGACACCGCCACTAGCAATAAACAAACTCCCAGGGAGACGACCGACTCGTATAAATTTTATCGCAGTCATTCCCTTTAAGGTATGTGAGAACTTTACCCGCTCCTGGCCGCACCGAGGGGGTACCTTCAATATTCTCGTTCGCCCACTGCACTCTGGACCAGTATAAATAAATCTGAGAAGATCATTTATTATAGCTATATTACGTTAAATTTAAGTGGACTGTATTGGTTGTGGAACAACTGATCACCCGGAGAAGAGGTAGAGGACACATAGTTCAATTAACATGACCAACACTCACCTAATTAACAGCATCATAGCGGTGTATCGTAGATCGTTGACCTAGCTAAAGTACATCTACTGTGCGTAACAATATCATTGGCCAATAACAAAGTAAACAGCAGTGTACTTAGCTTTAGATGAGGGAGTCGTTCCGTTGTTGACGTCCTCCTGCGATCTGATTCGATCGCGATGGTATTAGCTGTCTCGTCGAGTCAAGGAAGGTTAATTTCCGTACACTCTTATACGCCCACGAGACCGAGCGTTCGTTAACATGTGGTTGTGGGGTAGCGAATCAGATCCCCACTAATCCGACCTTTTGTACTGTTTATACGTAAACTTTCATATTACGTGTATCCTGGCTTAATGCCCCACTAGTTTATACACATTCACAGTCTCGATACTTGAATTTCGAGTAGATAACTTACGATAAGTTAGTTCATTTCAATCACATCCAATATGGCGGTCGGGTATGGCGTACCCAAGCCAGACCGTCGACACAATCAACCCCTGATTATTTACAACTCGGTTTCACAGTATTCACCATTTCCCAAAGTTCATCGAATATATTACAGTCTCTTCTAAGATGAACTCCCCAACATCAGGGTTATGACTTATCCTGCCGTATGGTCATTTCACTCAGTTCAAATAGGCCTATGACCGCGTCACACGCCGGCGGCCCACCTTATTTCACAATTATTGTCCTATTACTGGACCTCCTGGACCGATTGTCCCACTTGATATTCCCCCCGTCACTGGATATTCCTCCACATTACGAAAGGAGGTAATTAAATCCGATTTGGTGGGCGGAATCTCCAAATTCGACAGGCCATCCCATCACCTGATCGGGTCGGTAGGCGCCCAGTTCACTCTCTTTTCCCTCTCTCCCTCCTCCCTGCCCAGCCTCTTCCCGCTTCCTCCCCGCTAGTATGATGGTTCTCTATTACATACCCCCATGTACCAGCGGTACATTAAGGATATCTGTTCATATTGGAAAGTTTATCAATTACAACTTTCGGAAAATACCAATATTTTCCACAACATCCATTGAAGATCAAAACTCATGGGCCACAGTGGAGAGCATCATGAAAATACCTACAGCTTCCTCCATGCTCAAGGTCACGTTTACCGACGTCAACATGGCTGCCACTGCATTAGCCGACGGACTGGCTGTATATTATTACTTCGTCAGCCCCACCTGCATCGAAGCTGAGAGATTCCACTACATTTCACTGTTGGACCTGTTACTCGTATTCACACAACACCAACGACTGTCCTGTGAAGGAAAAGAAGTTTTGCACTACATGTAGTAGTGAAGGACATGATTTTAAATCATGCACAGCTGCTGCTCCACCAACACCATCTTGCCTCAACTGTAAAAGCAACGATCATCACACACTTGCTGCTAAGTGTCCCACTCGTAAAGACATTCTGAAGAAGACCCAAGAAGCAGCACAGAAAAAGTCATCTTCAAAATCACCCACCTATGCTGCTATTACAAAACTACAAGCTACCACAACTAAAATTCTCCAAGCCTCCACGCAACCTACTACTACCAGCATCGCACCTGCCAGTGACCCCACCACCATTTACTACTGTATGATCTATGCTCATATGCATAATGCTGCTGTTCCTGGGACGTTCAACACCTCCATCAACGAACTCTTCAAATTAAACAACATGCCAGAGTTCAAATTCCCAGATTCTCCACCATCTTCTGTGATACTCAACTGAAGTGCCCAGCAGCCCTGTGATGGCCTAATCAAGACCCACATAACACTAACATATGTGGATACCCAGAATGATATAAATCAACTACAGTAATTACCCAAAAATACACAAAATCACCAACTAATAGGACTTGTGTTACCACCACCTGCCCCGCTGCCACTGAAGTGATACTCCACAACATTCACCCATTCCACATCGCCTACTATTCATCTGAAGCCACGGTCAATGGCCAAGGGTCATAGCAACAACAGAAGATCCAGTAAACAGCCAAGAACTCCTAACATCCCAGGTGAGAGCAGCATTTCTGCAAGGAAAACTTCTCGTACTCCAGCCAGGCCTCAACCCCAAACACCTGCACCACCACAACACCCGCCAGACAACAACAATAATGGCCACCGCCACAGTCCAAGATAACTCTTTCCATGGATTTGATGTTAAGAAGATTAATGACCCAGAGATAGCTAAACTCCTTATGATCCAGAATCAAACAATCACCAAGCTTACCCAGGAAATGCAGGAGCTTAAAACCTCCAACGCACAGTACCTCGTCAAGATCACAACTCTGGAAGACAAACTAACCACTCTAGAACAACTAAGCAACACCCACACCCAGTCTGTAGACACCATCAACACTCTGAAAGATCAAGTCACCAGCTGAACAAGAACATCATAGAAGAAAGATCACGAGTGGATCTACAACTTACTGATGTCATCAACAACTTCAAGACCATAACGACCAACAACAGCTAAGTGACGCTGTTATAGTTAATAGCAAACATCTCCCACCACAGTCACCCAAGAGACATGCATGGAGGCCGCCCTACAACTCTTCAAGGACCACCTTAACATAAACATACGTAGTGATGAACTAAAAGATTGCAAACTGATGGGCTACCAAGCAGGTAAAAACAGTGCTATTAAAATTCAATACCAGCTTGCAAAGAAACAACCTACTAAAAACATCCATAACTATGAAATCTGATGTCTATGTGAACGAGTGCCTTACCAAAACAAACAAAACCTCCTTTATCGTTTAAGAAAATTACGCAATGCCCAAAAATTCATCAGTGCTTTGTGAGGGATGGTAAAATCGCAGTTAGGAAACAGCCCACTGGGAAGAGGTATTTCATTGCAACAGAACATGAACTTAAAAGATTCCTGAGTGAGGCTGGGTTAACTGAATTAGAATAATATGTAGTAAACCCACTATCCACGATTAGTGTTATGAACCATCTTTAAATTTTGTTCCCAAAATTCCAATACCCTCTAACCATTAAATTTTTACTTTTTGTTCCCCAAAATTCCAATACCCTCTTACCATTAAATTTTTACCTTATATCCAACTTTACCATTCTACCTCATAGTCTTAATTCTACCTCATAGTCTTAATTCTACCTCATAGTCTTAATTTACCATTCTTTACCTCATAGTCTTAATTTGTATTTGATAACTACAAAATCCCTTATTATTCAAGCTTTATTGCACAATTTTTATTTTATAATTATTATTGCCCCATTTTTTTATACTTCATTGCTCAATCTTGTTTTATACCTTCATTTTTATTAACCTAACATTGCCAAGATCCAAGCTTCCATACACAGCTTGCAACATCATTGCCTATCTTACCAATTATACTTTCTAATAACTTGCTAAAAAATCCAATTTTACTTATTTTAATATCTACTGTATACCATTCTTTGCCCTGTTTATTTTTTATTATACTTTTTTATAAACCTGTATTATACCTTTTATTTCTATTGCAACTATTCTCTAGTGCAATTACAAGTAACAGTCTGGTGCTACAACTATCTTATTATCTATTAATATCATAGGTAATATCTAGTTCACCTAATTACATTCTAGCTTATTGAATAACCAACACCAAACTCATTGATACTTCACAATTTTGTAATTTAAACTTAGTAGTTTATCTATATTTGTAATTTTTACTGTACTTTATTTCATTCTAGCCTAATACATAACCATTACCAAACTCATTGGTGCTACATTGTTATAAGTAATTTTATCTTATTAGTTTATATCTAATTACCTTCTACTTATTAAATAACCAACACCAAACTCATTGGTGCTACTCAATTTGTAACTTAAACTTAATAGATTAACTAAATTTGTAATTTTACTGTACTTTATTTCATTCTAGCTTAATACATAACCAATACCAAACTCATTGGTGCTACATTGTTATTAGTAATTTAATCTTATTAGTTTATATCTAAATTTTCTTTAATTTTACTGTACTATATTCAATGTTATTTTCCTTAAGATAATCTCAATTCCATATTATCATTCAAGAATCTTAACACCTGTAACAATCTAAGATCTAATATCATTATATAATAATTTAAACAGTAAAATTTCATCATATTGTAATTTTGAAAATAATTTTTAACTAGAATAAACTCAATAAATTTCTCTAATATTAAGTACCTAGTTTTTAAGGACTAGAATAAGCTGCCCCTAATGCCATGGCATGTCAGTGGCTCTCCTTGCACTCAATTTACATTGTAACTTCCAATACCCATGTAACCTGCAATGAAATAAAATTTGTTTGTTGTTTTTGTTTTGTTTTAGCTTAATACATAACCAATACCAAACTCATTGGTGCTACATTGTTTTTGATAATTGTATCTCATTAGTTTATATCTATTTTTTTATTTCATACTAGCTTAATACATACTCAATACCAAGACCACTATGTTTATTTGTTACTATACTCTATTTGACCAATGTGCATTGAGTTATATACTTTACCAAAACATCCCCTTACAACAGATATCAGTACTATAACTCACCACACTATACATGATATAACAAAATCACTATTTAACCTAAATGATGAATGATCACGTCGACCCTGATCTAAACCTATTTAATCGAACACCTATTCAAAATTTACTAGAAAATAACTGCCTCTACTACACAGCATCACAAGCCCACACTGTCCTAAACACTACTAAAAGTATAACAGTTCTTAACTACAATGTCGATCCTACAAACACTATGATGACCTCCTTGCCCTCCTTGGTTCCCTAAAAACAACCTTCACATGTATTGTCCTTACTGAAACCGGCTTAAGCAGGATACAATAGATATCTACTCGCTGCCAGGATCACAGCAATACACAACTGCAGACCACATCAAGCGGGGAGGTATTGCATCTATTACTCTAATGAAATATCCTGCTGTGACACAATTGCTATAATGATGAATATGGAGAATATATTTTTGCTAAATTTACTGCACAAACCTAAGACTCCCATAACCATCGGGGCCATTTACCGGATGCCTCATACAAACATCCCAAGTTTTTGCGATCAACTAAAACGCAAATAACAAACAACCAATTGAACAAACACCACCTTATCTTAGCTGGAGACTTCAACATAAACCCTTGGCCTACCAGATGCCAGCCAGTAACCGATTTCATCAACAATATGAACAACACACTTCTCATACCAACAATAACCAAACCAACTAGACTTACCGATACGAGTGCAACCATAATCGACCATATATGGACCAATATCCTAGCCCCCTTAAATCAGGGATAATAACAGACAGCACCACAGACCACTACCCCACCTTCCTTTTAACAAACATTAGTAAACCGCCCCAGAATACACCAAAGTTTCATTCCGACTCCATGACCAAGCTTCAATAAATAACTTCACAACAGAGCTAGACACAGTTGATGGGCTACAGAATTCCCAAATGCCAAGGGTATCGATGAGTGGACAGACACCTTTCTTAATAAATTACATAGACTATACAACAAACATTGTCCTATAAAAATGAAACAGATTACGAATAAACGGTTAGGCTGCCCATGGCTAACTAACAACTACTAAAATCCATTAACAAGAAACATCAATATGAAAGCAATATAGACGGGGATTCATACATAAGGAGTTTGTTAACCACTATTCATCAGTTCTCACCAAACTAATAAAAAAGCCAAACAATTGTATACCCAGATTCACGAAACAAGGGGAGATATAAAAAGACCTGAAAAACACTCACAGATTATGGGCCACAAACAGAAAAAAATAGGGAATTGTCCTAACTAAACCAAGAACACCACTACAGCCTATTGACAGTGTAAACAAGATAAATGACTTTTCTAACTATAGGATCAAATCTTGCCAGTAAAATTCCAGATACCAATGCCCGAGCAAGTGATTACCTAGATGGAATTTCCCATCCTCCTTATATCTTGCACCTACAAAACCCCCTGAAGTCCCCATGATAATCAAGTCACTTAAAAATAAATCAGGACATCTGTCTCAAGTTCCACCCTTAATATACAAACGAGCTGCTCATGTCCTTTCATATCCTATTTTTACTTTTTAACAAATCATTAGAATCTAATTTACTTCCCAACACTACTCAAAACAGCAAGGGTTACACCAATACACAAAGGTGGTGACCCTACAGACGTAAATAACTATAGGCCTATATCAAATCTACCATTGCTATCCAAAATATTCGAAACTTGTGCACAAGAGATTATACTCGTTTATAACTACACCCAAAACATACTCAACCCTGCCAATTTGGCTTCAGGAAAAATAAAAGCACTAACGATGCAATAGTAAAAATGATAGACCTGCTTTACACAGCACTTGAAAATAAGGAATATCCACTAGGACTTTATTGACTTAGGAAAGCTTTTGACACAGTAAACCACGGCATCCTACTCCACAAACTTGCCACTATGGAATAAAAAGGTCATGCACTAGCCCTACCTCAAATCCTCCTCACTAATAGGTACCAGTATGTCACTATTAAAGACACATCCTCCACGACACTACCACTAGACACCGGCGTACCGCAGGGAAGTGTCCTTGGTCCCCTGCTCTTCCTTTTTATACATCAATGATCTTCCCAATGTATCACAACATTGAAACCAATACTCTTTGCTGACGAACAATATTCATCTCACACAAACCTTGCCACGCTTAACACCATTGTTAACGACGAATTAATAAAAATAGCAACATGGATGACTGCCAATAAACTTACACTCAACACTGATAAGACCTTCTATATTATGTTTGGCAACAGAACAGATGATCCACAATTAAACATTAAGATCAACTCTACACCTATTGCTAGACATAACGAGGGCAATTCCTGGGTTCACCTTGACAGCAGCCTGAAATTCAGCACCCATATCCAACACATAACAAAGAAAGTGTCCAAAACTGTGGGGATCCTCTCTAAGATACGGTATTATGTACCACAATCAGCCCTACTCACACTATACTACTCACTCATCTATCCCCACCTCACATATGCCATTTGTGCAAGGATCAACAGCAATTACCCACCTAAAGCCAATAATAGCCCAACAAAAAACCGCAGTAAGAATTATCACACAATCCAACGCTAGGCAGCACACCCCACTCTTCAAAGACCTAAACCTACTCACTGTCCAGAACATCCATACTTACTACTCTGCTATCTACATTTATAGAACCATTAATTCCAACTTTAACCCTGAGCTAAAAACACTTTCTTGACAGTTTGACAGGACCATAGACATAATACCAGACATAAACATCTCTTTGACATTCCCGTGTCCGACTAAATCTATACAAAATTCAATGCATAAAAGGGCCTAAAATCTGGAACTCCTGCCTGAAAAATCCCAGAACTGAGACACAACCTCCATTTTAAAGGGACCGTTAAAAAACATCTTATCTCACTTACGCACCCAACCGGTAGTTAACCATACGAAAACTACTTTATCTTGCACATATCCACAGCAAAAAAACAAATTATTGATATCTGTGATTCTCCTTAATTTGCACATTACAACCACAGAAATACACTTATTGATATCTGTGATTCCCCTTAATTTGCACAGTTCCAACCAAAATTCTAATACAACTATTGCTCCATAATACTTAAGCTAGTCATAAGTTTGCCTAAGATACTCAATATAAATCCATATTATGCCAATATATCACCTTTATCATTAATATATAAACTAATTACAACTTTTATACTAATTGTTAAATTCTCAATGTTTAAATTCCCGTACCTAAATTTTGTAAACCTAACCTTACAATCTGTATATCCATTGTATACTATTGAGTAAGACCTATCATAAGACTGCCTGAAAAACCTAGGCATACCTAGGCATATTATTGGCCATCTTGTAATATCAACTTTAATGTATAACTATAAGTACCCCCACCTTGTACATGAAATAAAGGTTTGAATTTGAATTTGAAAACCAGCATCCTGTCGTCGTCACTCCAGCGGCTGCACCAACACCACCACTAGCTACTAATGACGTCACGCCAACAACAACCCAATGAGCTCACCATCACCTCCACCTCTAACAAGAACCAATCAGCTGCCTCCCGCCAGTGGAGACACAGCCACTCCCCACAAAAAAACCAATCACGGACCACCTCTGCCAAGCCCCGACTCCACCACCACCAGGACCTGTCACCT
>WNWK01034272.1:0-20548 GCA_009830355.1 Cherax destructor | reverse complement strand
ATGCTTCTATGTCACACTACATATACACTGAAAGCTTCTATGACTCACTACAAGTACACTGAAAGCTTCTCTGTCTCACTACATATACACTGACAGCTTCTATGTGTCACTACATATAAGAAGAAGCACTGGAAGACGTCTCCTAATAATTGCTGAAGAAGTCAAAATTACAAGATTTATTACAGTTTGTAACTCCAAAATAAAATGAATCTAAAATTCATTAACTTAAATAATTGTTGTAGATTCGCTGGTACTGCCCGGCCCGGGTCTTTCCACATGGTGACCTGGCCTTGATTCCTTGTCTTGGGAGTGTCTGAGACCTATGTCTCTGAAGGGAAGAGGTATAAGTTCCTCCTCATCGTCTGGGATCAACTGTCCCAAGGCCTAGCCATGTTCCCCGCCCTTTGGGGCTCGTAGGGAGAAGCTAGGCCCCTTGTCTGCCAGTTTCCACTTTCCAGGGGGACTGTGGGAATGACCTGCAGATGGTAGCAAGCTCTGGCACTGGCTCTTCAACTTCTTAAATTCTCTTCTATTCTAGGTGATTTGCTGGTATGGATCCCGGCCCGGGTCTCTCCCAATTTGGCGACCTGGCAGTGGCTTCCCAGGTAGGGAAGTGTCGTTTAGTTTATTTTCTCTTATTTGCGTGGCAGTCCTTTGGTGGGAAGAGGGGTTCCTCTCTGGTTCTATGGACAAATGATGTCCCAAAAGTTAGTTTGTTCTAATGGTGGTTGGTGTGTTGTGCAACAGAGGCCCTTAGCAGGCCTTCACAGTGACTTCAGCGGGGGGAAGGGTGACGTGCAATGACTGGGAGGAGGGTCTCCAAGTCTGTGATGGCTAGGTACACTAGATGTTCCGCCTCATTCTCCCGGGCCTGTTCCACTGGGGTTATTGGGAAGTGTCTGTGGTGAAGGGGCATCATAGCTGGGCAGTCTAGCAGGTAGTGCACCAGGGGTTTCGGAACCATCCGGTCACAGTGGGCACAGAGCTCTTCTGTTGCCCTGTTAATGATCGGTGCAGTGGTGGGATACCCTAAGAGTAGGCGGTGCATATTCACCCGCAGTTCCCTGATCTGCATCCAAATACGTGGAGGGGGTGCCCTGTGAATCGCCCTGTCATACCAGAGGCTGCTCTGAATCCCCAGGGTCAGGAAGAGGGCGCCTGGCCGCACTGGCAGCCCATGGCATAATCTGGCTGTGGCTGATGGAGATTGCAGCACGCGGCTGTGCCTCGGTGTTGCTGTCTTAGCAGCAGCATCTGTTGCATAACTGCCGGAGATACCCACATGGCTCGCATCCAGTTGATGGTGTCTCTGCGACCCTGGGCCGGACGTAAGCTGAAAGGACGATAGCTAGGCGAGTGATGTGGCGACTGCTTCCTGGAGATACTGGCGGTTCAGCTTTTGCAGAGGTGGTATCCAACAGTGATAGCATTGCCAATGTTACATGGTTAAATGTAATAATTGGTAAGAAGAGAAATCACCATAAATTGGGTTAGAGGTATCCTCATTGGACATAAATAGGTTCTGGTGTTACCCACTCAACGACATTCATCGTTGCAAATATACAGGGTCTAAAGCCAGCAACAAATAACAAAATACCTTACATCCGTGGACTGCTTACAGAGTCAAATGCTATGTTTGTGGCTTTCACAGAGACCCACATAAGAGATCACTTGGACAATGAAATATGGATCCCGAGCTACAACCTATTCAGATGTGACAGAGTGAACAGGCAAAAAGGGGGGGAGGGGGGTTGGTCTGTATATCACAGAGTCACTTATATGTTCAGAACTACTAAATGCCTCAAATGATTTAGTGGAAGTATTAGCAATAAAGGTCGAGAATCAAAACCTGGTCATCGTAATTGTATACAAGCCCCCGGATGCGACGTCCCAACAATTCCAGGAACAACTTCTGAAAATTGACCACTGTCTGGAAAATCTTTCAGCTCCTGCCCCCAACATCTTGGTCCTGGGGATTTCAACCTAAGGCACCTAAATGGAGGAATATTGCAAACAATGTGGTAGCAGAGATAACACCAGGAGGCAGCTCAGATGAAAACTCGCACACACATGAACTTTTAAATCTCTGCACCAAATTCACCCTAAACCAGCAAATAGTAGAGCCTACAAGATTAAAGAATATGCTGGACCTCATCTTCACCAACAATGATGATCTGATACGAAATGTTATCATATCAAAAACAATATACTCAGATCACAACATAATAGAGGTCCAGACATGTATGCGGGGAGCCCCAGATCAACAAAATGTGATCAGCCGCGAGGGAGCCTTCTCCAAATTCAATAACATAAACATAAGGTGGGACCAAGTAAACCAAGTCCTAAATTATATAAACTGGGAAGATAGCCTAAGCATCACGGATCCTAACCTATGTCTAGAACAAATTAACTCTGTGGCACTTGAGGTTTGCTCAAGGCAAATTCCCTTAAGGAAAAGAAGATGTAAACTAGAAAGAGAGAGGCGCTCCCTATACAGGCGAAGGCAGAGAATAACGGAGCGACTACAAGAGGCCAATATATCTGAAATACGTAGGGAGACACTGGTCAGAGAAATAGCAAACATCGAATTAAAACTAAAGGAATCTTACAGGAATCAAGAAATGCGGGAAGAACTAAGTCATAAATGAAATTGAAAGAAACCCAAAGTATCTTTTTTTTATGCCAAATCAAAGTCGAGAACAACATCCAGTATTGGGCCCCTACTGAAACGGGATGGGTCCTACACAGATGACAGTAAGGAAATGAGTGAGTTACTAAAGTCCCAGTATGACTCAGTTTTTAGCGAGCCGCTAACCAGACTGAAAATCAAAGACCTAAATGAATTTTTTATGAGAGTGCCACAGAACTTGGCAGATGCATGCCTATCTGACATTATCCAGACGCCAAATGACTTCGAAAAGTCAATAAATGACTTGCCCATGCACTCCGCTCCAGGCCCAGACTCGTGGAACTCCGTGTTCATCAAGAACTGCAAGAAGCCCCTATCACGTGCTTCTAACATCCTATGGAGAGGGAGCATGGACACTGGGGTCGTCCCGCAGTTACTAAAAACAACAGACATAGCCCCACTCCACAAAGGGGGCAGTAAAGCAATAGCAAAGAACTACAGACCAATTGCGCTTACGTCCCATATCATAAAAATCTTTGAAAGGGTTCTAAGAAGCAAGATCGCCACTCATCTAGATACCCATCAATTACACAACCCAGGGCAGCATGGGTTTAGAGCAGGTCGCTCCTGTCTGTCCCAACTACTGGACCACTACGACAAGGTTCTGGATGCTCTAGAAGACAAACAGAATGCAGATGTTATATACACAGACTTTGCAAAAGCCTTTGACAAGTGTGACCATGATGTAATAGCACACATCTTTCGGAGGGAGATTGGTCTTGTAAGAGGATGGTCGTCTTCAAAAGTAGATATGTTAATTAAAGGAAGGGGGTGGAGATCAGCTTGGTTGTCGTCCCTCCAGTCATTGATAGTGGGTATTATTGAAATTTCGATTCGCATCATGTGAGAATTTTCGCCCACACCTCACCCATCAGATTGACCTGGTCTTGTGGTCATAAAGTTTTAGGTCAACTTCCTCATCAGTGAAGGAATGAGTTAGATAACTGGAAACCTTGTGTTTGGCTCCTAAAAGCTGACGGATCTTGCTTCAGAACTTTGCGGGCTATTAAAATATTACAAAATTAGTTACGAGAGCTATGGCAAACCCGATTACTCGGCCTGTTAGTCTAAGGGATTCTGTTCTTATAACCAACACTGCAATACTGTAATAATATAATAAAGGTTATTGTCCGGGGTATATTAATAAATAGACACATTAATTGTAAATATATATATTTTCTTTCACTAGTAAAAACCTATATACATATAGGTATATATGAAAATAAATGCATGGTGTTTGGTACAATAAGCGTAATATAATTTGGACTAAAAGAATAACAAAATATATTGTTAAATCTCATGACTATCACACATCAAATTACAAGTAAACAGTAGGACCCCCATAGTGTCCAATGTCACTGCAATCACCGTGTCACATGACACTACCAAACCCAGTGTCATGACACTCCAACGTGTCCCATGACACTTCCTGGTCCCTGTGTTCCATGACACTCCATCTCCGTGGCACATCCACGATACTGTCTTTGCTCTGTCATAACACTACATCTCCGTACTTCCTTTACTCCGTGTCATGACACTCCGTCTCAATACTTCCTGTTCACCGCGTCATCTGACATTAAACACTCCGGGTTACACTACACTTCCTTGTTGAGGTCATCTGACACTACAATGTTCACCGGGGTACACAACACCCTAATGTTCCACTAAGGCGAGACTCGTAGGTAACAAAAGCCAGTGAGGAACTGCAGTCAACGGACTGAGTGAGGTCCGTAACAGAAGCCAAGAACTGAGCAGTGTGGTCTGCAAAAGAACCATGCGAGGAATAGTCCAGCCAGTCGGAAACAAAGTCCAGTTGGTATCATCCACAGCTCAGTGAAGTAGCCATGTTCCTCAGTCAAGTCATGGACCATACTCATACTCATGCCAGGTTCCCCCTCCTGACATTAACTGTGGTGACGTCACACCGGGCACTGCAGCCCAGTAATACTGGACGTGCAGTACCCAAGTGGCCCATCAACCACTTGACCCAATTATCTTATTCAGGGATTGCAACACGGGTCCCTGAATGGGTCGAATCCTAGAGATTTAGGTTAAGTTTTCGATGAGTGGGAATCCTAAGCGGCGATGCCTGCAGAGTAATGATAACAGGGATGTGGTCGGTGCCACCAGGGGAGACCCTGCAATGGTAAAGGTCACAATCTCTATTAGTTAAGACTATATCAGGTGTCCCCAGATGAGGGCCTATATTTTACTGGAAGAAAGAGCCCTGAAATGAGAGGTGTCGCGCTGTCATGATATTAAATAGTTGTTGTCCCTTTAAGTCACCCAGTGTGTGTCCGACTCCACAGTTGAAGAGTGCGGGGTGATGGGCGTTAAAATCACCCGCGATGATTGTGGGAACATTCCTACTCAGTATACCATGGAGGGGAATAGACTCTATATATGACTGTCTAGGAGGAAAATAGACAGTTCCAACTATTAACTGACCATATGAGGTCGTCAATATGTATGGCACAAAAGGCATACCCTAGTTTAACTAGGATGGCCTCCCCACTATGGAGCCCTCTCGATTTCTCGATTTCTCGATTGTGTAATTCAACTTCGATGAGGTACCGGTTGTTAAATAAATGTTGAATATTAAGTTGGAAAATTGTAATCCCCATTATTTCTTGTAGTTTGCGATTTTGCTGTGGGCAGAGTTGCTGGCATCTGAGATTATGGGGACAGTTCCTCTTTAAGGGGGGATCCTTGTCGTGGTAAAGAGGCTATCGTTCTGAGGAATTGAACCTCTTGGTCTTCTTCCTCAGACCGAACCTAATTTCCCCCCAATCCCCCCTTCCCTTTCCCATCTTCCCTTTTCCCTTTCCTCCTCCTCCTCATCCCTCCCTTCTTTCCTTCCCATTTTTCTCCTGGGAGCTTCCTTCCACAGGCATTCTAGTTCTTAGGTAGAGGGAAGGGTACCGTGGTCTTCCCCTTTCCGTTGAGGTTCATGGTGGTGGTGTAGTTTGCCGTGGAATCTGGATCGCCCGGGATAGCCCCATCCTCTCCGGTCTCCCGGGGGGTGGCTTTGGGTATCTTTCAGGCGACGGGTGTATCTCTGGAGGCCACCTTTCGGATTCCAGGGGTGGTGACTGAAGGAGGTATGCTTTGTGGCAGATATACGGCCGCCCTCTCTTTTGTCCGCCGAGGTAGCTCGGTGGATGTGAGGTTGCTATCCCGGATCGCTGGTTTACTGGTGTGAAGAGTAGGGTATGGCACGGGTTCCATGCAGCATCTGCCCTACTTGCGGTGTTGAGGTCTTCTTGGGCACAGAGGGTGATTTACGCCCCTTTCATTCCTCCTAGGAGCTATTCCTCCATGTTCCCCCTTTTTTTTATTTTTATTTTCTTCTCTTCTTTCTTTTTTTTCTTAAAAAACAAAAAGAAAGAAGAAACCTAACCATGGATGCCCTAGCCTGTTAACCTAACCATGGATACCCTAACCTGTAAACCTACCCCTGGGCCCCTTCCTGATACTGCACCCAGTACTGACCCTGCCTCGTTAATGGACAACTCTTTGGACATCTCTAATACCCCTGTACCTTTTGCTGGTGCCGGTTCGTCACCTGCTTCAGGTACCGGGGTTCCGACCAGCCCTTTTGACATATCTGACCTTCGCTCATCTCTGACCTTGATTCCGGCTTCTCCCTCGACGGTGCGGCAATTTTCGGATCGCTCGCCCACCATTCATCGGACCGCCCCCAGTCCCACATCCAAACAACCAAGTCATTCGCTGCCCCGCCACTGTGGTGAGCGGGTGTGCTGGCTGGTTTCCCCTGGTGGCCAGTGTTGACAATTTTTTTTTCTCCAATATGGCGGAGACGTACAGAAGGAGAGTGCTTACTGTGTGCATAGAGGTGCTTGTTGGCGCTATTTATCCATCAAATGCTGAAGTTCTCTTGCCAACCATTCTCAGAGACACTTATGGAATTCCCACAGCAGACATTTATGGGATTTCATTAAATGGAGCTACACGAATGTTTGTGAAGTTCTTGACAAGTGGTGCCTACGAGAGGGTTGTTGATGTCTACCAGGAGAAGCGCATGGTCATTCCAGAGGGTTTGGAGGTGCGATTAAGGGATGTATCGGCAACTTTTACATGGATACGTATTAGGAATATCCCTTTTGAAGTGGATGGTGTGGACGTGAGAGATGTTTTTAAGGCATATGGAGTGATCCACGTGGCGAATGTTGGCAGGTGGGATCTTACAGTTTAAAGATGTCTTTGAGGAGGCCAATCCCCTTTTACGTCCTGATGCCAGAATTTAGGATGCAAGTTTATGTGACGTACATGGAGCAAGTACGGACGTGTCGGCTCTGTGGTCAGCCAGGGCATATAGCAGCAGCGTGTGAGAGACGTGGACCACGATCCCAGCAGCAACGTGGGGGTGGGGGGCAGGAGCATGGTGTGGAGGGCCCTTCAGGAGTGGCCCAGGAGATGCATGGGTCATCTTCAGGGTACATGGACGGTGGAGATAGAAGGTGGAGTGATGTGGTAGAGGAAGCGGAGGCGGTGGTGGTCTCCTTGCCACCTGTAACCCAACCGGTGATGGTGGAAGACAGCAAGGTCGCTGTCGTGCAGGAGGAGGTGGACGATTTGGTGGAGTTGACGGGGCCTATGATGGAGGACCTGAGGATGATGCTTGACAGTCCGCCTTCTGTGGGAGAGGAGTCCGTGGTGAAGGACTACCCGGAGGTAACAGCAAGCCCGAGTGAAGTGCTGAGTGAGGATGTGAGTAAGGGTGTTTGTGGTGCCAGTGAGGAGTCAGTACGAGTGTGTGTGGTTGAGGCTGTGGTTCTTAGGAGGAAAATGATGTGAATGAGGTGTCTGAAGAGGTCATGGAGGTGGCGGTCGAATCCGCATGAGATCAAGTGGCTAGGTGGAGGATGATGTGTTGACGCTGGGTCAGAGGACAGATAAGAAAGTGTTCGCGGATGTGGTCAGGGGAGGGGGGGTCAAGGGTAAGGTCTTGGACAAGGAGGGAGTAGGTCTCAGTGGGGGTGGGTCAGTGGTCAAAGCAGGAGTCTCGAGAGCGATGAAGCATAGAGGGAAACCTCCGTTGAAGCCTTCAAGTGTATCAGTATGAATGTGAATGGCCTTAGGGCTGAGGTCAAGAGGATGTGGGTTGAACGGACATTGCGGAGAGAGAGAATTGACGTGTGTTTTCTCCAAGAACATAATTTTAGGTGTGGTGGGGATCTGCATTTGCAGGGTTTTACTTTGTACACTGGTAGTTCTGAAAATGACATTCACCTCTTCGCTCTCGGGCCGGGAGGGAGTCTTGCGCAGTTGTTCCTGAGTTTGCACATGGCGCATCCAACGACCAGTGGCCTCTGGTGGGAACTTGTGGAGTGACAGTTTTCTTCAAGCAGCAAAATGGTGGAGTTGTATCGCTGGCGTATTAACACTGTCTGTGTTGAATTGGTAAAAGGAGCCATTTACCCTACCAATGCCGGAGTTTTGCTGAAAGCTATCATCAGAGACGTTTAAGGAGTTGAACATGGAGACATTTATGGCATTGCATTGAATGGGAGTGCAAGGATATTCATCAAACTTACCAGGGCAGCTGTATACGACAAACTTGTGGAAAAGTATGAAGAATTTTGCCTTCCTGTGACTGCTGCAGTGGAGGTAAAGCTCAAGGATGTCTCCAGACGTTACACATGGATCAAAATTAGGAATTTGATATTCAAAGTGACGGAGCAGGATGTGAGAGCTGCATTTTCGCTGTATGCTGTGATACATTATGCAACTATGGGAAGGTGGACAGATGGTTTTATGCAGGAGTCCCAGAAGGGTCTTTCAACTTGAAGATGACTTTACGAAGCCTATTCCGTCCTATGTGGTGTTGGAAGAGTTTGGGTCACAGGTTTATGTGACTTATGCTGGGCAAAGGCATACTTGTAGACTTTGTGACTCTTATGAGCATATTGCGGCTGAGTGTGAGAGGCGACAGGGACGACGACCATTCGGGAGACACCCTGGGATGGACCAGGGTGTGCCTGAGAATGAGGAGGACAGTGATGTTGTGGCATTAGTGGAAAGTGGAGTGACATAGTACAGGAACAGTGGACTTGGTGTGACCCTGCCGGTACAGTCGCAGGGAGTGGAAGTGTGTGAGAACGTCTTGTGCAAGAAATTGTCATTGGATGTGGGTTTGGAAGCAGTTTTGCCTGAGTATTGCAGGGACTGTTGGACAGTACCCAAGGAGGTGCTTGAGGGTTCTATGAGCCCTGGTGGTGGTTATTGGGGAAGTGGGTACACTGGGGAAGATGGCCTGGAGGCTTTACACTTCAATGGGCAAGAGGTGCAAGTGTTAGTGCATCAGGAGGAAGAAGGGTTGGAAATGGAGGCTAGTAATGATTCTCGCAAGAGGTCCATGGGGAGTGAGGAGGATGACGTCCTGCCTCCTGGTCAAGGGACCAGTAAAAGGTATGGGTTGAGGCGTCTTATAAGGCATTAAAGATTGTAGATGGTGTGAGTGGGGCGAGGGTAAGAGGTCCCTGGTTAAAGGTCTTGGGACTGGAAAACAGGCATCGAGCAGGGATGGAAGGTCTAAGGAAAAGCCACCTCTAGCATTTTCAGGTGCATCACGTTAAATGTTAATGGGCTGAAGGATGAAGTGAGAAGATCGTGGGTAGTGGGGACTAAGACTTTTGGCGAATGATGTGGCGTTTTTGCAGGAACATAACTATAAGTATGGAAGAGATCTTTTGATACCTGGGTATAGAGTGTATGCGGGTTGTTCGGGTAAGTTCAAGGGTGGGGTAGCAGTAGTAGTGAACGAAAATAGCCCCTTTCAGCTTTTGGCATGGGAGGAAGGGAGGGAGGGAGGATGGTGAAGGTCGATGGGGACTGGGGAGGTGTAAGGGTGACGTTTGTGAGGGTATATTTGCCGGCTGGGAGCAGTAGGAGGATCAGAAGGATTTTGTTAGGGATCAGTTGGGTTTTTCTTGGGAGGTATGGCAGCGGTAGTGGTGATAGGGGTGATTGGAACAGTATTATTAGGAAGAAGGATGTGGAGCCGAGAGGGCGGGATGTGAATTGGGTGTGTTGAGGACGTTTTGGGAGTCCTAGGGATTGTAGATGTGGTGGAGGTGGTTGGAAGGTGGACCACACATTTATTAGAAGAGGCTACGCTGCTCCTTGATAGAATTTACGTGTCTAGGGCTGTGGATGTAGGGAGGTGAGGTGTGTGGATGTGGGGTTTTTGACCACAGAGGGTTGTGGTGGAACTGGCATGGGAGAGGATGGTATGGTGGTATTCAGGTCATTAGAAATTAAACGTGCAGCTTTTGGATGGGAGGAGGGTAGGGAATGCTTTGAGAAGTGGTGGGAGTGTATGTGGGGGCAAGGAAAGTGGTGGAAGATGTGGTAGGATGGTGGGAATGGGTGGCTAAGCCGGCTATCAGAAAATTCTATAGGGTAAAGGGGAAGGGGGGAAGCGCAGTGGAGTATGATCTGGAGAAGTATTTGGAGGGACAGCTGGGGCTTTGTTGTGAGGTAGGTCTGGCCGACATATGGTCGAGATGGAGGAACTTAAGGCTAGGTTGGGTGTACTGCAAAATGAGCGTTTTGATGCAATTCGATTACGTGGTGGGCTTGAGGAGGCTCTATGGGGTGATAGGCTGTCAGCATGTGTGTTGCAAAGTAGGAAATGGAGGAAGGGAATGATGGTATCAGGGATGGTGGTGGAGAATGACAGAGGGTATGCATTGGGGCAGGTAATGAGGTCGACTGAGGCTGTAAGTTTATATTTAACATCGTGGTTTCAGAGATACTTGAGGGCGGGGAATGTGGGGACAGGAGGGTGATGTTGTGGTAGAGGAATTGTGCAGGATTGGGAGATGAGGATAGGGAGGAAATGGGGGTGATTAGTGAGGACGAGGTTTGGAGAGCTGTGAGTGGTTTGAGTAAACAAAAGGCGCCAGGGATAGATGGGATCCCTAATGACTTTTATGTAACTCATTAGGTATCCTAAAGGAGTGTTTGGTTAGGGTTCTTAATGGTATGAAGGAGAATGGGAGGATGGGGTTGACACAGCGTACTGGGGTGGTGGTTTTGGTGGCCAAGGGAGGGGAGAGAGATAGAATCAAAATTATAGAGGATTATCGTTAATGTGCGCTGATTATAAGATATTTGCAAAAGTATTGAATAGGATTAAGAGGTGGTTGGTGAGTGGTAGAGGAAGGGCAGTATGGTATACCTGGCAGGTGTATGGCAAGGGGGCATGAAAGGATTAGGAAATTTATTGAGGACGTGAAGAGGAGAGTCCTTGCATTGGATTTGGAGGCAGCATATGATAGTGTAGATAGGAAATGCTGTGGAGGATTATGAGGAGCAGGGTTTTGGGGAAGAAATTGTGGCTGGGCTGAGACATTATATAGGAAGCAAGAGTGAGAGTACAAGTTAATGGGTTGGTGGGTGGAGAAGTTGTAGGGAAGGGGTTGTGGCAGGGTTGTCCCCTGTCGCAAATGAATTTTGCATGTCTGCAGGACCCATTGTATAGATTAGTTTAGACAGAAGTGGAGGGTGTGGGAGGTTAAGTGGTGATGGGGTATTATTGGTTACGTGGATGATACTACGAGTGCTGGTAGAGGAAGGAGTTTGGAGGCTGTAGGATGATCGTGGGGATTTTGGGAAGCGAAGGTATGAGGATTAATAGGGCCAAGTCTAGCCTATTGGAAGTAGGGCGTGGGTGGGTGTAGGGTTGGGGTTGAGTGTGGGTGGTCAGTTGCCGATAGATTAAAATATGTGGTATCATTTTATGAATGATTTGGGTGAAGCGAGACATGATACTGTAGGGAAGTGTATATAGGGCAATACAACGGATTATGGTGAGGCCGAGGAAGTTAACTATGTTAGCGTGTGATTATAGTGAAATGTTTTGGTTTATAGTAAGATATGGCATTGGCGAGATTTACCAATTCTGAAAGGCGATGTTGCAGGTGTTGATCAAGGCTCTTCAGGTATGTATGGGGGTATGGTAGGCATTGGTTGCGAAAGAGTTGTAATGAAGAGGGTGGGTTTGGGGGTATGGGGTTAATTAATTTGGAGATGCGTGTCATGAGTGTGTATGTAAATCCTGCTTTCTGGAGAGGGGAGGTACAGAGGAAATGAGTGGGTAGGTAATGGGGGTATTGAAGAAATGGTGGAGGGGGAATTAGTTGGACCAGTGTGGGAATATGTTGCTGAGGCTTTTGAGTGTGAGAATCGGGAACATTACGGCTGATGTATTGGGAGAGTCTGGGAGGAAGGAGGTTTATGAGGGAAGCAGTGCTTCCAGTGTATAATTGAAGGATATGAAGTGGGTTGAGGGTATGTGGTTGAAAGCAAGGTCAAGGGAGGTCATGTTTAGGTTTTTGCATATTAGTTGCTTCGAGGCAGTTTTGTTCAAAATAGGGTTAGCAGGATGCCCGGTGTGTTAGAGTGTGGAGAAGGACAAGACGTATCATAGGTTATATTTTGTGATCACCTTGAGGCGTCTGGTGTTGGGAGAGGATTAATGCATTGAGGTTTAAGTGTTTAGATATAGGGAAGAGGGGTATCTTGGGCTTTGAGAGAACAACCTAGGGTGTTCCGATAAGGCTATTGCTGCAACTATGTATAAAATGAAATGTAGGAACAGGTTATTATATGGGGAGGGTGGGCTAGGTTTTTACTGATGGTTATAGGGAACACGGTGGGGTTATTGGGGGTGAGAGTGTGCTAGGATGAAAGGGCTATTTACGTAGGATGGGGTGAGGTTGAGAGTGTTTGCTTGGTTGCATTTAGGCATAAATGTTGAGTGGGAAGTGTATGTTGTGTTGGGGGAGGGGGTTGATGGTAGCGACTCATTTTGGGAATTGTAACTGACTTTGGACTGGCAGGAATGGGATGCATGGAGTTGTGTGTCACATTTTGTGTGAACTCTGGGGACTGAGGATAGGGGGGTTGGTAGGTGTGGGGTTCATTGGAGGTGGCTTTCCCCGTTTGCAGCCATTTGTTTTCTTCGTTTTTTTCTTATGTATAGCACAGCACTTGGAATAGGATGTTGCTGCTGCAAGTTTGAAGCTAACAGGATGGCTAGAAGTTATGAGTGAATAGTGCACGCTTGTCCAGGTCTGCGAGGCCTTGTGAGTGATGCCTGGAGTGCTATTGCTTTGTATTCATGGTAACTTTCAAGATAATTTATGCATCAATTGTAAATATAACAGTTTGTGGATATTTTCCTTATCATTATTGATATTGTAGTTTTTTTATTATTCAGAGTGAAATAGGTAAATTATGTACCCTGTGGGTGTTACTAAGTTACATTGTGTTTTACCCTTGTTTTCAAGGGTTTCATTATATGAATTTATAATGGTGTTTATAAAAAAAACCATAAGTTTTCATATTGTTAACAGTGTGTTCATTATGTAATTAATTAATGTCAGGATGATTCATGGTCCCATATCAATAATGTTAACTTGTGTTCATTCAGGATGTTCAGTGTTCCAGTTTAGGGAGTTAAACCTTTGGATTTTGTCTTTGTTAAAAGCATATTGATGCGGTCATAGATGGTATCTTTAGTTGTACCATGGAGATGCAATGGTTATTTTGGGGGGTTTGGGGTTTAGCATTTTTTGATTATAATGATTGGGGGTTTGGGGGGTTGTGTTTGTTCAGTGATCGGGGGGTTTTTTTTGTTGATAAGTCGCTTTTATTCAAGGTTGTGTGTTTTTTCCCCTTTACTATGATTAATGTATCATGGACTTGTTTATCATCTTTTGTTGGGTTGTGAATTATGATTGTACATATTTTTTTAAAAAAAAAAAAAAGGTTTGGGGTTAGTTTTTTTCTATTTTCCCCAAAATCTCATCTTTTTTTTTTTTGTCATTATTGTGTGGGGTTTTTTCCCCCCACTTTTTTTTTTAATTTGGGGTGTGAATTTTGGGTTTTGGTTTTTAACCTTTTTGGTTTTTTTGTAGTCAAGTTTTCATTTAAGAAATGTCTGTTAAAATTTGCTGTATACGAAAAGTCAGTTTGTGTGGGTATTAGGGGCTAAGAGTTTTTTTAACTCGTAATTAAAAATTTCCTTCCTTGTGTTGTATCAAAGGGGAAAGGAAACCAACAAAAATCGTTTAATTTAATTAAACTAAATTACTTTTTTTTTGATTTATGCTAAAATATTATCACGAAAGGTTCCTTTAATTTTAAAGGAAGTTTACATTTTAAAACATTGAATTTCAGTATTAATAAATACAATAAGAAAATTTACAATACATAAACAAATAGTTTCTGACGCCTTTTCAAAATTCCTGGGGTATCACTCAGAAAACAGTTCTGGCTTACACAGAAAACCAAATAAAACCAATGATAAAGGGTCGTTTTCCCGTCCAGGCTGATATTTGAAAGGCCCCAAATCAGAGAATGGGTTTCTCTCTGCAATTAAGTGAGACTCCCCTAAAAAAACCCTATCCCACAAGTAGGGACAAGTGATATAACATTTGGCCCCTCGTGACGTCACCCAAACATGAGTGAACGGAACTGGCAGTTACATGCTTTACCTATCCTCAGCCAGATATATTAAATATCCGTAGTGGTAAAATAATACTGAGTTATGATGGGGAGAATAGGATAATAATCCAAAGATCCAGTAGCTTGATTTAGAAATCGAAGATACTAGAAGGGTTATTATCAAAGAGATGAAATATAACAAGATATCTACCCCCCCAAAGTGGGTTTTAAAAAGGTCTTAACTTGACAAGTCTCTTGGAGATGGTCCCAACTGACAACAGATAATTTCCCCCGCTCCCTCCCAAGGTTTTCGATAAAATTTCCACCTCCCCACCTCTGTTTGAAAAAAGTATCATTAATACCATATATTGATTTATAAAAAAATATTTTACGAAAAAGTATCGCAATGACATTATCGGATTTAAGTGAATATAAAAAGGCATAAGGTTGAACCTTCCCATCTTGGATTCGAACATTTTGGACTTCATGGGGATGAAAGTAAGGGGTTAGATTGAATATAGGGTTTTTTGGGGGAAACCTGTATATGCAAAATGTTCGGGGGGCCCCCAAAGGGGCTAAATTTCTTTTTGGGAAAAGAGTAATTTTGTTGGGGGGTTTTAATTTGATAAAAAAAAAAAATAGGGGGGGGAAATATCTTGTTGAAGAGTTTAAAATTAAACGGCCCCTAGTCATACACAATCTATGTCAATATAAAGGTTTGGGGAAAGTGGACTTTGAAAATGGGAGAAACAAATATGTTCAGTCTCTTCTTCCAAATTTTCTGTCAGTTGAAACACACGAGAACTGTAATTCCAAACCCCTATATGGAGGTTGTTTAATGGGTCGGGCCTCCAACCCCCCACATCGTGATACCCTAATTGACGCCTTAGGTACATCAAATAAGGACCTGTACTTCATTATAAGTTCTTCTACCTGATTTTTCTGTATTTTTCAAGACCATTTTAAGAACAGGTCAAGATTATTTTAAGGGTTTTCCCGGAATTTTTAAACGGATTTCCACCCTTTTGGGACCATCACAGCCTAGGTATTTCGCATAAATGGGCGATGTAAAAAACAGGCATAACTAAAAATGTCTTTTCTTTATAAGCTTTTAGTTGATTAATGTGGAACCTCTTAAAGGGGTTTTTTCTTTTCCCCGGGAATTTTTTATCAAGTAGTTAACATCATTTTCCTTCTTTAAGACTTCATAAGGACCTAGATAGCGGGGTAATAGAATGTCCGGGGGTTAATCTTTGTACCCAACACCTCTTTAGGTTTAAAAGACCGAGGTTTAGCATCTCGATCATATAAATGTTTCATCTTGATTTGGGGCCTTTTACTCAAATTTTCAGCAGCAAATGCCTTACCCTATGAAAAACCCCCTCTTCCGCATCGCACTAGGAGGGTTTTTACAAGGCCCGGTTCCCCCTTTGTCCAGACGTCTCTTAAGACGGCCATAGGCCCCAAGGCTTCATGTCCATATAAAGTTAAAAGGGAAAGAAACCTATACTCTTGATCGCTTTCCCTGATTGCAAACAATAAAAAGGGTAAGCCTTCATCCCCCAAACTTTGAATTTTTCACAAAAAAGGGGCGTAACATTGTTTTTTTAAAGGGTTTTGGGGGAACCTTTCCAATGCTCCTTGAGACTGTGGACGATAACCGTGGAAAAAAACCGAGTTCACTCCTAGACCAGACAAGGGCCCTTTAAATACTTTCGGGGAAATAAAAAATTCCCTTCCCTGGTCAGACTGGGTTTCTTTTTTGGAATGCCTACTTGAGCAAAAGGGAAATTTTAAACCCGGGCACGGATTATTACTCTGGCGGGGATCTTCCGCACAGGGATAGCCTCAGGATATCTGGTGACTGTATCCATGATGGGAAAAAGAAATTTTACCTTGTCTAAGGGCTTGGGCCCCAAAAGGGCCTACACAGTCGATTATAAGGCCCAGAAAAAAATCACCAGGAGCAGGGGGTTGGAATCAAAAAGGGGCAGGAGGCGGGGTATGGGGGGTTTTTCCCGCCCAATTTACATAAAGGATTCCCTTTTTAGTACCAGTAACTCTTTCATACATCTTGGGCCAGTAAAATTGTTTATTTTTTTTTCCTAGTGTCTTTTTTATCCCTAGATTCCCCCCAATTTTACTGTTTTGAGCAAAAATTTAAGAAAAAGGGTTTTGGGAAAATTTTTTTGGGACAACTAAGTCTCGGTATGAATTCATTTTGCTTAACTACTTCTTTCTTCTTTTGAATCCCGGGACTGTCAAAAAAAAACAGTTCTCTTCCCTTTTGGGCCTTTTGTCTCCGAAAACAGTTTTCTAAAAAACTAAATCGAAATCTATTGTTTGACCCCGGTTAAGTTTTCTATCCAAACTCCCGATTTCAGCAGGAGTAATAGTAGGTTCTTTAGTGGTAGGGCAAATCTAGAGACATCAGTTCTGTTAATACCACTAAACAGCAATCCGATACCCATATCTTCATCATCCTTGGGGGTTAGAAGGTATTTACCTTTTCAGGCGGGGCATAGCCCTAGTTACTACATTAAGAGGAAATAAGGAAAAGGGCCCTCCTTTGAAAAAACCCCTAGAGCATAGTTTATATCTGAGTTATTTTGAAACACTATCGGTTCTGGACATATTCCTCTGAGAAAATCATTTCCTAGGGTAAATCTACTCCCCTTTGGGGAACGACCCCGGGGGGGACAATCCTACCGTGATCCATCCCAAAATAATGAGAAGTCTCCCAAATAAAAACCCCCCATAACGGGACTTTAATTAGGGGGGCCTCCGGGGACGCCCCTAAAAATTTCTTCTAATTCAGGGTAATTTTTTTTTCTGGGTAGGTAGCACTCCCCCCCTTAATAGAGATATATAAAAAACCCCGTGTCTCGAAAGGTGGTAATTTTCAACCCAACCTTTTTTGGGGCCAATCCAACTTTTCCTTTCGAGAGGTATGGGGCCATTGCCTCCTGCCCAGACCAGCAAAAGGGGGTTTCCCACATCCCAGTCATCGAGGGTGATGGTCATTATGAAGAGATGAAGTCAATTGTGAGTTATTTGTTTTGGAGTGTTTATCAGTAAAAAGGGGAAGTAATCCCCCTGCGTTGGGTAAGTCCTTTTTTGGGGATTCTTCCCGGTCTCTACTTTCTTAAAACATGAAACCCTTTTTTTTGGGGTCCCCTCTTCCCACAATATTTACAGAATAGGTCTTGATTCAATTTTTTTCTGCTTTTTGGGGCCTCTTCCCTGCCAGAACCCAAAATTTTTTTCCTATCATAGGTGGGATAGACTTTCCATCGTGGGGGGGAATGAGTATTCCTCTCACAGTATTAGGTTTTTTTTTTGGGGGGTCAGTAACTTATCCGAATTCTTGGAGTCCGTCAACCTTTTAGTTCACCCCGTAATGGTCTGCCATGGCCGCCGTTTCGGGGTACTTGAAAGTAAAAATGTCCAATCAGGAAGTGCGTAGACGTTCAGGCAGATAAGGGAAAGAAATCCTCATTTGGGTCATTTGAACCAATTTCTACCGTAGAACAATCCGCAGCCCTTCGCCATTTTCGAAAGCAGTGTGTTTTTCGTGCAAACTTAGCCACGTTGATGGGGGTTGTCGAGTCAAGTTTTGGAAAAATTTTGGCCCAAATCACCGGTAGTAACTCGGTGTCCAAAAGGTTTTTTACCACATCGTAGTCCGGGAAAATTGATCGAACGGCAAACTTGCAGCGCAGCGGCCTTTTCCCCTAAGGGTCGTGTGAAAAAAGGCGGGCCCCAAATTTTCCTTTGGGGCCAAATATTTGCCCCCTGGTTCTCAAATGCTTCGGAAAAAAGGGTCAAGACTTCCACTGAACTTGGGGGCTAAAAGAAGCAGCTCTTGGGGAAACAAATTTTTGGAAACACCTCTCCCCCACGCTCTGACGATTCCTTTCAATTTTCCGTTGGTATGTAGGGTTTCCCTTTTGAAATCCCCCCTTGATTTAGTTTTTTTACCCCAAGACGTTTAGTTTGTAAAAAAGAATTCGTTCTAGCCGATCACACTGTTCCCAGAGAGAGTCTCGGGGGGAAACGAAAGGATGATGGAGGATTACCCCCTCCGTTGTTCCCGGTTGATCAGATTCAGTAAGTCTGGAAAAAGGGGGTAGAGGTTTTGGGGACACAGGTTCTGGGCCCCTTTTTCCCCCCGTTCGTCTCATCTTGACTGATTTTTTTTCCCCTGGACTTTGAGGGAATTCTTCAGTGGGGGGAGACAAAAGAGCTTCCCCCCTGTCTTGTGAAGCGCCATTTATCTGTGAGACCAAGGCTATTCGTATCCTCTAAATTTAACTAAGGGTTCATCATGGACATCGGGGAAAAAAGTTCTTTATTATGGAGCGCAGTGTGTTTGCTGTATAATGTCTTTATATGGAAAAAACAGGGCTTTTGGGTACTTGCCAGCACCCTTTTTAATTTAAATTTCCAATCTGTGCACTGTAATATTTTCCAATAATGATGTGAGAACTTCCATTTTGCTTAATTTATAGCAAATTTTAATTTACTGTAGCCTTTTGGAAACAGGCCCCCCTTTATTACGAGTCAAGGATATAACTATTTGGCGCCAACTCGTACGTCACGAAAACATAGTGAACTGTGAACTGGCAGTTACATGCTTTCCATAACACTCAGCCAGATATATTAAATATATACCGTAGTGGTAAAATAATCTGAGTTTGATGAAGGATGAATAGGATAATAATCAAGATCCAGTAGCTTCATTAGCAAATAACGAAGATACTAGCAAGGTCGTATTATCAAAGAGATGAAATATATACAAGATATCATGACAGTGGGAAATTTTTTTTTTTTTTTTTTTATATTTTATTTAAAAAGACATGCTTACAAAAATCAGTATATATCTGCTAATATGCAACTAGACCGTACTAAACACAATATAGCAATCTTGATCTACAACATACAATATCTGATTTACATTCACATTCACAGTAACATATCTTACTTTCGTCATTATCCTCTGCCTTAGAAAACTATTGCATTACCTCATTGACCTCTTCGCTCACGGGCCAGAGGTTGTGCTGCGCAGTTGCTCCCGGGCCAGTCTTTGCGCAACTTCCGATTTTCTCCAAGATGGCGACCAGTGTTCGGAGGAGGAGCAACACGGTGTGTGTGGAGCTTCTTAAGGGAGCCATTTACCCAGCTAACGCTTCAGTGTTGCTGCCGGCGATAATCCGTGACACTTTTTGTATTTGTCATGAAGACCATATGGCATTGCATTAAATGGTTCGACGAGGATTTCGTGAAGTTTGGTACAGTGGAGGCTTATGAAAAAAATGTGGAGAGGTACCCGGAGAAGCACCTCACTGTCAACACTGGGATAGAAATCCGGCTCAGGGATGCCTCTAAACATTACACCTTTTTGAAGGTCCGTAATGTGCCATTTGAGGCCATTGGATTGGATGTCAGTGAGGCCTTTGAAAGGTATGGTGTGGTGCATTCTACGACTATGGGAAGGTGGACTGAAGGAATATATGCTGGGTTGCCAGAAGGTTCCTTCACATTGAAAATGACTTTGAAAAGGCCTATACCGTCCCATGTACTGCTGGAGGCCTTTAGGACACAGGTGTTTGTTACCTACGCGGACAGCGTAGGACATGTCGATGTGTGGGGAATATGATCACATGGCGGCGGGGTGTCCCACCATCATGGCCCCAAGACCAATGGTTACACAGGTACCTGTGATGCATAACCCTGGAGGAGTCAACACCTGAGATTGTGGAAGGACTGGGAAAGGCCAGTGGGGCAGAAGTGGGGAAGGTGTGGGGAAAGTTGTGTAACGTCCCCCGAGGAGTTGAAAGCTCCAACAATCGATGGGCCTGGACAAGATAATGAGTCTGGGGATTTGGTGGAGGTGGGTGACCTCCCGGTGGACCTATCGCAACCATTGCAAGAGATGTTGCGAACGTTTCTGGAAGATCCGGAGGTGATTTCCTCTGGAGTTGAAGGACACTTACAGGTGGAGGAGGGTAGGCTTAACCAGGCCGTGAACGTGCCAGAAGCTGGGAAGACAGGTTGCAGGTGCAGGAAGTGGAGGCTGATGTGCATAGGGATGGGGACACAGATGTAATGGAGGTAGGGGAGAATCGAAAGAGGGCAGGAGAGGTGTCAGATGATGATGTCCTCACACCTGGCCAGCGTACAGGTAAAAAAAAAATGTAGAGATGGCACGGAAGGGAAGGTGGGGGCACAGGTGAGGGGATGGGATGGGAGGAGGAGGTTAGAGATAAAGGTTTTTGGGGGTGCCACGGGGCCCCCCGCAGAAGCACAAGGGAAAACCCCCTTTGGGGTATTCAAGTGTTTAACGATTAATGTGAATGGCCTAAGGGCAGAAATTTAAAA
>WNWK01034271.1:0-20549 GCA_009830355.1 Cherax destructor | reverse complement strand
TTTTTTGTTATGAGACATGTAATAAGACATTACTACTTCTTCCTAGTGCGACCGTTTGTCATGATGGGGGAGGTATTGCGACCCCAGAATGGGCCCCAATGTATATATCTGTTTATATGTGATTGATGTATATTTCCATTTTCTATAATTTTATATTGCTGATATTCTCGATAATGGCAAAATCGTTATCTTGCTTTATATTATTATTTGACATATTTGACTTATATTTGACTTAGCTTTTATTTGAGTAGGATGTAACATTATATATTATGCTCATGTTTGTAGTAGCTGCCTTGGAGTTGGCAAACTACCATTTAGGACACTAGGCTTGTTATGTTGCCGGCATCTAGTTGCTGGGAGGAGTCGCGGACCACACCTGAGGTGGGTGGCTGCTGCTCCTTCCTCGAGAGCACTACGCAGCTGGACATCGTTGAGTCAACACCTCGCTCCTTTCTACTTGTTTTCTCGCCATTTAGACTTGTGTGGTAGAGTATGTATTCGGTGGTGAGACGAAACATACTTCTCAGGACTCTGTGTAATTCTGTTCACAGAGGATAGACTAGACAGTGATTTTCGACGTTTTTTCTGGGTTGTGTGTCACATTGACACTCTGAGATAACTCAGGTCTCTAGCTACAGCTCCTGACCTAATTCGATAAGGCATCTGTGCACCGTCACAGTTTGGGAGTTTTGTGACTGTTTTGGAGGATCTATTGATGGTCCCCAGTTAGGTCGATTTTCTATCTCCTGGTTCCAGACGCTGTGTTGCTGTTGCTTGTTATATTGCTGTTCTACGAACTTATCATTTTACTGGTCAATCAAGCTGTTCTGATTGTCAGTTTGTTAGAAAAGCTAGCTTATGAGAAGTTCAGTCGGACACTGGTTGAGTCGAGTCTTAGAGTTACCTGAGATCACTCATACAAAATGTATTCTATTTGCATATATCTGTATTATTGTAATTACTGACATTGTACCTGATGGTACTTCAGAGTCATTTGGATATATGTGCCCTCAGCACAGCATTATTGTATATGAGAGCAGTGTAGGAGCTAACCTCCTAATGTATTACTTAATGAACATCCTGATCATTTGTACATTTATTTACTTTGAAACCCTAGACACTAACTTTGTTAATAAACATATTAAATCTTATGCTTTGGTTAGTACCCTACCGGTTGTAATCCTCATGGAGACTATTGAATATATCGGATAACTGGACCAGGATACTGACTTTGTTGCAAAAGCCCAGTAACAGGCTGGATGCTAGAAGGGCTATCCTTCTAGTGTTCACTGGAGATGTCTATTACTAATAGATATCGTGTCATTTTGTAACACACCACCACCACCACCACCACTACCACTACCACCATCACCACTACCACCACCACCACCATCACCACTACCACCACCACCACCACCAGCACCAACACCACCACCACCACCACCATCACCACCACCACCATTACCACCACCATCACCACTACCATCACCATTACCACCACCATCACCACTATTATCACTACCATCACCACCACCACTACCACCACCTTAACCACCACCACTACCACCACCTTAACCACCACCACTACCACCACCTAACCACCACCACTACCACCACCTTAACCACCACCACTACCACCACCTTAACCACCACCACTACCACCACCATCACCACCTCCACCATCACCAGCACTACCACCACCTTAACCACTACCACCGCCATCAACATCACCAGCACTACTACCACCATCACTACCACTACTACCACCATCTCCAATACGAACACCACCACCACAATCACCACCATCACCACTACCACCATCGCCACCATCACTACCACCACCGCCACTACCACCACTACCACTACCACCACCATCACCAGCATTACCACCACCATCACCAGCACTACCACCACCATCACCAGCACTACCACCACCATCACCAGCACTACCACCACCATGACCATTACTATCACCACAACCAGCATCACCAGCACCATCGCCACCACGACCATCATCACCACCACCACTACCACCAGCTTCAGACTTCCGACAACAACAACGGATAACTCGAAAGAATCAGATCTTTAAACAATGTACTGCAGTTATTGGAGGGAAACTCTGGAATCCAGGAATGTGGAGGAGTAAGAGAAAAATGCGAATGATGATGGAAGAATGAAAGAAATGGATGGCGGAGGAGAGGTAGCTGTGTACAGTCTTCCGTATAGCTTTAACCGCTTTAACCTCACAGCTAAGGTTTCTCTCAATGTCTTAAAAGGTGACTAATTGATGACTCCTTACTTGGTCTTCCTCAACCCACCTCCTAGACTCCTTCCTCGATCTTCAATCCACCACCTAGACTCCTTCCTTGATCTTCCTCAACCCACCACCTAGACTCCTTCCTTGATCTTCCTCAACCCACCACCTAGACTCCTTCCTTGATCTTCCTCAACCCACCACCTAGACTCCTTCCTTGATCTTCCTCAACCCACCACCTAGACTCCTTCCTTGATCTTCCTCAACCCACCACCTAGACTCCTTCCTTGATCTTCCTCAACCCACCACCTAGACTCCTTCCTTGATCTTCCTCAACCCACCACCTAGACTCTTGGTTCCACTGATTAAGTAGGTTGTGGCTGGTTAGTTGGTTGGTTTATAGGTCAGTCTGTGTTGGTGATTAGTTGTATGGCTGGTGATACGAGTGGTTCCCGGATACTTACGTGGTTGGTTACTGGAACTGTGTTTGTTTGGGTTATTAGGTGGTTGGTTAATTTATTGGCTTGTGTACCCTCGTTCTAGTTCCTATCATGTGTATACCCTCGTTCTAGTTCCTATCATGTGTGTACCTCGTTCTAGTTCCTATCATGTGTATACCCTCCGTTCTAGTTCCTATCAGTGTGTACCCTCGTTCTAGTTCCTATCAGTGTGTACCCTCGTCCTGGTTCCTATCATGTGGTACCTCGTTCTAGTTCCTATCATGTGTGTACCCTCGTTCTAGTTCCTATTATGTGTACACCTCGTTTTAGTTCCTATCATGTGTACACCTCGTTCCAGTTCCTATCATGTGTGTACCCTCGTTCCAGTTCCTATCATGTGTACCCTCGTTCTAGTTCCTATCATGTGTACCTCGTTCTAGTTCCTATCAAGTGTACCTCGTCCTGGTTGGTTCCTATCATGTGTGTACCTCGTCCTGGTTCCTATCAAGTGGTACCTCGTCCTGGTTCCTATCATGTGTGTACCCTCGTCCTGTTCCTATCATGTGTGTACCTCGTCCTAGTTCCTATCATGTGTACCTCGTCCTGGTTCCTATCATGTGTACCCTCGTCCGGTTCCTATCATGTGTACCTCGTCCTGGTTCCTATCATGTGTGACCTCGTTCTAGTTCCTATCATGTGTTACCCTCGTCCTGGTTCCTATCATGTGTACCCCAATTACTCGTCCTGGTTCCTATCATTGTGTACCTCGTCCTGGTTCCTATCATGTGTGTACCCTCGTCCTGTTCCTATCATGTGTACCCTCGTTCTAGTTCCTATCATGTGTTACCGTCCTGGTTCCTATCATGTGTACCCTCGTCCTGGTTCCTATCATGTGTGTACCCCGTCCTGGTTCCTATCATGTGTGTACCCTCGTTCTAGTTCCTATCATGTGTTACCCGTCCTGGTTCCTATCATGTCTACGATCAACATAGTCCGATCTTTTCACCGAGTACTTTGTATGTGTAGATAAATGTTTTAGACAACCGACAAGTTGATAAATTAGACACGTTACAACACTTGGGTATCTTTACTGAGGAAACGTTTCGTGATACAGATACCCAAGTGTTGCACATGTGGCTAATTTACTAATTTTCTTCGTTTTAGTTTAGTTTAATATCTTTCACTATGCCACCCTCATACCCATCCCATCGTGGGCCGTGGTCACCCCATACCCATCCTGTGTGCGGTGGTCACCCCATACCCATCCTGTGGGCCGTGGTCACCCATACCCATCCTGTGGGCGGTGGTCACCCCATACCCATCCTGTGGGCGGTGGTCACCCCATACCCATCCTGTGGGCGGTGGTCACCCCATACCCATCCTGTGGGCGGTGGTCACCCATACCCATCCTGTGGGCGGTGGTCACCCCATACCCATCCTGTGGGCGGTGGTCACCCCATACCCATCCTGTGGGCGGTGGTCACCCCATACCCATCCTGTGGGCGGTGGTCACCCCATACCCATCCTGTGGGCGGTGGTCACCCTATACCCATCCTGTGGGCGGTGGTCGCAGGATTACAGAGGTACATAATGGGTCCATGGACTGAGTAAGTTACAAAGGTAATGAACTCACAAGTTACAAAGGTAATGAACTCACAAGTTACAAAGGTAATGAACTCACAAGTTACAAAGGTAATGAATCATGTAAGTAAGTTTACTTACTTACGTTTATACATGGTTACAATCATGAACAAATTATAAAGTAATGAGCAATTCATTTTCCTCGTAGTACTCGATTCTAGATTAAGTGTACCACTTCACTTATTCTAGAAGACTAAACACTATTTTCTCTAGGTGTTAAACAATGTAATGACTCGTTGTTGTATAGTGTTACACCACATACAATGATGGGACTCCAGGTACACATGGGATTTAACAGACTCACGAAATCGTAATGACACGATTGCAAAAAGTCTGGACCGGCGGTCCACTACGGCGAGTGAACTATTTAGTGACACATTCACAACGTCAATCCCATGCTTTTGGAATAACGTCTGTCAGTTAAATTGTGAATTATGACGTCGTTTGGTAATTGGTTCATCATACCGACCCCAATGGAAATAAGTCACTCCTGGGTTCTCTACACATATGCTGCTATGTATGATAATCTGTGTAACTGTATTTGTGTATACCTTAATAAACTTACTTACATTCTGGATGTCTTTTGCACGTCTTAACCTGCGTGTAATATCTTATGATGTCCCTTCTATGCTTCCTGGCTCATGTATGACAAAATTATAGAGATTGCATTTCTACTTATGGCTAAATTATGTTGCATTTATTTGTTGCATGTAATGGTTGCATGTATTGTGATCAGTTATAGGCAATTTGGCTCACGTACAAATTTATTCTATAAATACTGAACGTATTTTAATATGTATACGAGGCCTGGTGATGTACCGGGCTGCGGGGTCGTAGACCTCCAAAACTCCCTCCAGGGGTCGTTGACCTCCGAAACACCCTCCAGGGGTCGTTGACCTCCGAAACACTTTCCAGGGGTCGTTGACCTCCGAAACTCCCTCCAGGGATATAGAAGGTTTCACTTCTGCAACTGATTTATTAAGGAACTTTATATGTTATAGATTTCATGACATTGTTGACTTCTCAACCTCCCATTAAACAACTCAGTGTGTGTCATCAAGGACTGTTGCTTGTGTAGTGTCACTCAGCTCTTCCTCTTAGCCAACTCTCACCACTACACATTGACAGTCCCTGTACACCCGCCTCTGTTATGGAACTGGTCCGCATGACTTTAGGTTCTAAAGACTTTGAGCTTGAATTTTCCCTCAGTTAAAGATCCATAATTAATTTCATATTCAGGAATAAAGGTTAATTACGAGGTTCTTAATGACAATGGTAAGTTCAATTAGGTTAACAAACATTATGGAATCTCACGTGTGTTGGGTCACCACTCATGAAGGTCACATTCAGTGCTAAATTAGTCCTCTAGGATTTCTTTAAGTAAGACACATGTGCAGCAGCTGAGTATTATTCACTGTCGAAATGTTTCGCCTGGTATCAGGCTTCTTCAGTCGAATACAGAGGTGACTTAAATATTGAAGATGTGGAGAACTGGTTAGATAAGTACACTTTCCTGCATGAAACAAACATAAGACAAGCGTTACTTATCTTTTAACAGCACGATGTCCAGCAGCCTCCCTGAAAATACCTTCGGGGTGCCGTCTCAGTGTCCACAGTGGCTGTTGATTAACGAGTTAGAAAACAATTTACCCCAAAGAAGTGTATATCCAGCATGTCACTATCATCTGAAATGCGTAGTGGTATTCACTTGGGTCTGGGTGAATTACCCGCATGTCATGGGATCTATTGGTAACTCCAATCAAATCTCACCTCTACCTATTAGCTGCAGCTAACGAAAGATAATGGTATGGCTGGACTTGCCCGGGTATTGTAACTGACCCAATTTCCCCTAGTTTGTTGTAGGGAAGTATATCCCGTATCGATGTCTTGAGTAGGCTGCTACAGATGCCTAGTTATGTCCTCACTCGTTGATAGGAGTCACTTTGGTTATATGTTATGTCCCTTTGTTCATAACACGTGGATGCATATACCGCGACACAAATTTTTACACTTTATCGGGATTATACCACAGATTATACACTCGTGTTTCTTTTAACACTAGTTTTCCTAGTGGAGATTGACAGTATTTCAGAGTTTACTGTACAAGGTCATTATTTCCTGTGTTCTCAGTGGGAGATCTGTGATGTGTTCACGCTCTGATATCTGAATTCAACCTAGCTTGTCGCCCTGCCCAACGCCCACCAGTTCACCGTCCGCACAAAGAACTACTGAGTTTAGCTTTATATATCTTCCTTAATACACATTGCAACAAGGAATAACACAAGAAGGTTGTTTCCTTGGTGTTTAGCTTATACTAGAAATCATAATGTCCCCGACTAGTAGACAAGTGGGGCATAGGTTTTCTCATAATTTTCCTGCTAAGGGAAAAGAGTAATACTCTCGTTTAACCTCATTGTGTAGTTGATCAGGAAAGAGTTCCTGATCAACTACACAACGAGGTTAAACGAAAAGAGAGGAAGGCGTGCCTCGTGACTCTATCGTACATACATATGTGCCTCATAAAGGAAGAGTCCACCAGTCCCTTCCGGGAGGGCTAAGGGGGACTGAGAGATACCCCTTTACTGGAGAACTTTCTCCACAGGAGACAGCAGCAGTGCAGAGGAAGTATGAGGTGATCAGTCCCTCAGTCTTGAAGCAGTATTTTTAGGTCAGTCCCTCAGTCTTGAAGGATGACCTTTGTATTCGACTAAAGAAGTCTACTAACCAGGCAAAATGTTTCAGTAATAATGCTAGTGCAGTGTTGTACATGTGACTGACTCGCCTGCTCGGCTCTTCTTTATTCCATTAACAGAATGATTTCTTTATTTCTGGTTGTCAGAACCAACAATAAAGAGACGATTTATTTGTTTTACCATCCTGTCGCAAATAACATTTCTATAGGTAGTAGGTTGGTAGACAGCAACCACCCAGGGAGGTACTACCGTCATGCCAAGTGAGTGTGAAACAAAAACCTGTAACTGATTTACATGATGGTAGGATTGCTGGTGTCATTTTCTGTCTCATAAACACGCTGGATAACAAGTATATCTTGCTACTTCTACTTACACTTAGGTCACACTATACAGCATGCACATGCATATATATACAAACATACATATATCTAGGTTTTTCTTTTTTTTCTTAATAGCTCTTGTTCTTCTTTATTTCCTCTATTCTCTATGGGAAAGTGGAAAAGAATCTTTCCTCCGTAAACCATGCGTGTCGTATGAGGCGACTAAAATGCCGGGAGCAATGGGTTAGTAACCACTTCTCCTATATACATTTACTAAAAAAGAGAAGAATTTTTTTTTTACAAAACTGGGATGTTTGAATGTGCGTGGATGTAGTGCGGATGATAAGAAAGAGATGATTGCTGATGTTATGAATGAAAAGAAGTTGGATGTCCTGGCCCTAAGCGAAACAAAGCCGAAGGGGGTAGGTGAGTTTCAGTGGGGAGAAATAAATGGGATTAAGTCAGGAGTATCTGAGAGAGTTAGAGCTAAGGAAGGGGTAGCAATAATGTTGAAGGATCAGTTATGGAAGGAGAAGAGGGAATATAAATGTATAAATTCAAGGATTATGTGGATCAAAATAAGGGTCAGATGCGAAAGTGGGTCATAATAAGCGTGTATGCACCTGGAGAAGAAAGGAGTATAGGGAGAGAGAGAGAGATTTTGGGAGATGTTAAGTTAATGTATATGAACTTTTGAACCAAGTGAGGGGTAATTGTGGTAGGGGACCTAAATTATAAAGTAGGAGAAACATGTAGAGAGGGTGTGGTAGGTAAGTTTGGGGTACCAGGTGTAAAAGATAATGGGAGACCTTTAATTGAACTTTGTATAGAAAAGGGTTTAGTTATAGGCAATACATATTTTAAGAAAAAGAGGATAAATAAGTATACAAAATATGATATAGGGCGTAATAACAGTAGTTTGTTGGACTACGTATTGGTAGATAAAAGACTGTTGAGTAGACTTCAGGATGTACATGTTTATAGAGGGCCACATATATATCAGATCACTTTTTAGTTGTAGCTAAAGTGGGAGTAAAAGGTAGATGGGATACAAGGAAAATAGAAGCAACAAGTAAGAGGAGGTGAAGGTTTATAAACAAAAAGAGGAGGCAGTTAGGGTAAGATATAAACAACTATTGGAGGATAGATGGGCTAGTGAGGTGTAGGCAATGGGGTTGAAGATGTATGGGGCAGGTTTAAGAATGTAGCGTTAGAGTGTTCAGTAGAAGTTTGTGGTTATAGGAAAGTGGGTGCAGGAGGGAAGAAGAGTGATTGGTGAAATGATGATGTAAAGTGAGTAGTAAGGGGAGAAAAAGTTAGCATGTGAGAGGTTTTTACAAAGTAGAAGTGATGCAAGGAGGGAAGAGTATATGGAGAGAAAAAGATAGGTTAAGAGAGTGGTGAAGCAATGTAAAAAGAGAGCAAATGAGAGAGTGGGTGAGATGTTATCAACGAATTTTGTTGAAAATAAGAAAAAGTTTTGGAGTGAGATTAATAAGTTGAGGAAGCCTAGGGAACGAATGGATTTGACAGTTAAAAATAGGAAAGGAGAGTTATTAAATGGAGAGTTAGAGGTATAGGGAAGATGGAGATAATATTTTGAGGAATTGTTAAATGTTGATGAAGATAGGGAAGCTGTGATTTCGTGTATAGGGCAAGGAGGAATAAAATCGTGTAGGAGTGAGGAAGAACCAGTTGTGAATGTGGGGGAAGCTCATGGGGCAGTGGGTAAAATGAAAGGGGGTAAGGCAGCTGGGATTGATGGGATAAAGATAGAAATGTTAAAAGCGGGTGGAGATATAGTTTTGGAGTGGTTGGTGCTATTATTTAATAAATGTATGGAAGAGGGTAAGGTACCTAGAGATTGGCAGAGAGCATGCATAGTTCCTTTGTATAAAGGCAAAGGGGACAAAAGAGAGTGCAAAAATTATAGGGGAATAAGTCTGTTGAGTATACCTGGTAAAGTGTATGGTAGAGTTATTATTGAAAGAATTAAGAGCAAGACGGAGATAGGATAGCAGATGAACAAGGAGGTTTTAGGAAAGGTAGGGGGGGTTGTAGACCAAGCGTTTACAGTGAAACATATAGGTGAACAGTATTTAGATAAGGGTAAAGAGGTTTTTGTGGCAATTATGGATTTGAAAAAGGCGTATGACAGGGTGGATAAGAGGGCAATGTGGCAGATGTTGCAGGTGTATGGAATAGGAGGTAGGTTACTGAAAGCAGTGAAGAGTTTATACGAGGATAGTGAGGCTCAGGTTAGAGTATGTAGGAGAGAGGGAGATTATTTATCAGTAAAAGTAGGCCTTAGACAAGGATGTGTGATGTCACCATGGCTGTTCAATATATTTATAGATGGGTTTGTAAGAGAAGTGAATGCGCGGGTGTTGGCAAGAGGTGTGGGGTTAAAAGATAAAGAATCTAACACAAAGTGGGAGTTGTCACAGCTGCTTTTTGCTGATAACACTGTGCTTTTGTGAGATTCTGAAGAGAAGTTGCAGAGGTTGGTGGATGAGTTTGGTAGGGTGTGTAAAAGAAGGAAATTGAAAGTGAATATAGGAAAGAGTAAGGTGATGAGGATAACAAAAAATTAGATGACGAAAGATTGGATATCAGATTGGAGGAAAGAGTATGGAGGAGGTGAATGTATTCAGATATTTAGGAGTGGACATGTCAGCAGATGGGTCTATGAAGGATGAGGTGACTCATAGAATTGATGAGGGTAAAAGGGTAAGTGGTGCACTTAGAAGTCTGTGGAGACAAAGAACTTTGTCCGTGGAAGCAAAGAGGGAAATGTATGAGAGTATAGTAATACCAACACTCTTATATGGGTGTGAAGCATGGGTGGTGAATGTTGCAACAAGGAGAAGGCTGGAGGCAGTGGAGATGTCATGTCTGAGATCAATGTGTGGTGTGAATATAATGCAGCGAATTCGTAGTGTGGAAATTAGGAGGAGGTGATGGATTACCAAGACTCTTATCCAGAGGGCTGAGGAGGGGTTGTTGAGGTGGTTTGGACATGTAGAGAGGCTGGAACAAAGTAGAATGACTTCAAGAGTGTATAAATCTGTAGTGGTGGGAAGGCGGGGTAGGGGTCGGCCTAGGAAAGATTGGAGGGAGGGGGTAAAGGAGGTTTTGTGTGCGAGGGTCTTGGACTTCCAGCAAGCATGCATGAGCGTATTTGATAGGAGTGAATGGAGACCAATGGTTTTTAATACTTAAAGGGATTGAAGGGATGAAGGGATTCAGGGAAACCGGCAGGCCGGACTTGAGTCCTGGAGATGGGAAGTACAGTGCCGGCACTCTGAAGGAGGGGTGTTAATGTTGCAGTTTATAACTGTAGTGTAAGCATGCCTCTGGCAAAACAATGATGGAGTGAATGATGATAAAAGTTTTTCTTTTTGGGTCACCCTGCCTTGGTGGGAAACGGCCGATGTGTCAATAAAAAAAAAATAGGGGTTCCTTGAAGCTGTTGAGGGACTCTTGATCCAAGGCAGTGGATCTGACCTCTCCTTCCTTGGATCAGATCTGATTACCTCCTATTCCCCTTGGCGATGTATAACCCCTAGGGTTTAGCGCTCCTCCCATAAATATAATAATAAAGCAACTAATATTTGATGTGGCCACTACAATGTTTACATTATAATATAAACTATATGACTGTTAAGTCATATAGTTTCTCTATATAGAACTGAGGTAATTCACATAGAGACAGGAGAGTAAAAAGTCTGGGTTTATACACTAGGTAAATATAGGGGTCAATGGAAAATATGGGGGAGGGGGGGGGTAAGAGGCAACTAAAGTTAATGTAGCGATGATGAGTGGAGGACTGGAGGTGTCCAGCTCTGCTGGGGCTTACACGAGGTAGTTCACCTGACCTAACTCAAAACTTGTTAGAAGACTAAGAAGGTTCAGTACCGTGACTAGTTAATGGTTCAAGTCGGACCGAAACGTCGTCATAAGTTTCAGTCTCCTGTGTTCGTGTTATTTGTGTATTGATAACTTTTTACTGCCGTCTAGTGTTAAGTAATACTAATACTTCTTTACCTCAGACCGAGAAGCAGAGTTCGATACAGCATGAGGTGTCAGTGGTCCTTAAAACCCCTAACAAGCAGAAGAAAAATAAGAACCTGGAGCAGGAACTGCGTGTCATACTGAGACATGTCATGGGTTTGTGTCTGGCCTCCCTGATCACGACCAGAGAGGTCTTTCTCGCTCACTGCTTCAGTGACGACCAGGAAGACCTAATCACTCTAAATGAACCATTTTGACGTCATCTCACCTTTACTCCGAGCAAAGAAGTCGGGATTTCTCCCGACGATCCAGACAAGCCAGGTGATGAACAGAACACATGGGCTGAGGCTGACGAACTCACTAATAATAATAATAATAATAATAATAATAATAATAATAATAATAATAATCTTTATTTCTATCAGTACATGATACAACTTATACAGACCATAGCTGACATCAATGACATACTATATAGAAAGCCCCTGGGTATGCAGAGCATTTCCTGCAACTTACTTAATTTTACTTCCAGGATGCGACCCACACCAGTCGGCTAACACCCAGGTACCTACTTTCCACCCGTACCGGGGATCAAACCACGGACCTCAGTGTATGAGCTGAGTGCGCTATCAATCTAGCTACGGGACAGCAAAACTCAACGACATTCAGTCAGAATAAACTCCAGACCACCAGATGATCAACATACGCAGCCATCACCTGACTCCAAACTAACATCCAAATCTTAAAGTCACCCAACAACCAGCCACTACAATCAACCACACTACAGTTCTCCAAGACGTCGCGCCCACCAAGATCTTGTACTGTATACGCAACATGTCTAGGAACCTTCCACTGCAAGAAATCTCCTTTCACGTGCCTTAAATATTCTACGGAGAGGGAGCAGAGACACAGGGGTCATCCCACAATCGCTAATAGCGACGCATATAGCCACACTCCACAAAGGTGGTAGTAAAGCAATTGCAAAGAATTACAGACTGATAGCACTAACGTCCCACTTCATAAATATCTTTAAAGGGGGTCTAAGAAGCAAGATCGTCAACCACTTGGATACCCAACAATTGCAAAACCCAGGGCAACATGGGTTTAGAGCAGGTCGCTCATGCCTCTCACAACTACTGAACCACTATGACATAGTCTTAGATGCTCTGGAGGACAAACAAAATGCAGATGTAGTATTCACAGACTTTGAGAAAACCTTCGTCAAGTGCACTCATGATGTAATAGCACACAAAATGCGTGATAAAGGAATAACAGGAAAAGTTGGTAGATGGATCTATAACTTCCTAACAAATAAAACACATAGAGTAATATTAAACAGAATAAAGTCAGAGGCGGCTACAGTGAAAACTCTGTACAGTACTCACTCCTTTTCCTCATGCTCATATATGACATAGACAGAGACGTAAGCCATAACACCGTGTCCTCCTTTGCTGATGATACCAGAATTTTCATGACAGTGTCATCTATTGAGGACACCGCAAATCTCCAAGCAAACATTAACCAAGTCTTTAAATGGGCCTCAGAAAGCAATAGGAAAGTCAATGAAGACAATTTAATTTTTAATTACTCCGCTATGGACAACTCCAGGAAATAAAAACTGGATCAGAGTATAAAACAAATTCCAAGCACACAATAGAGCGAAAAGCTAATGAGAAGGACCTGGGAGTGATAATGTCAGAGAATCTTACTTTCAACAATATCTCTAACACGTCTGCTAGGAAAATAATAGGAGGGATAATGAGAACCTTCAAAACTAGGGATGCCAAGCCAATGATGCTTCTTTTCAAATCGCTTGTTCTCTCTAGGTTGAAATATTGCTGTACACTAATGGCCTCTTTCAAGGCAGGCGAAATTGCAGACCTGGAGAATATACAGAGAACTTTCACTGGACGTTTAAGTACAATAAAGCACCTAAATTACTGGGAATGGTTGAAATCCCTTGACCTGTACTCCTTGGAACGCAGTATTGTGTTAATACGTCAATATAGACGTATAGTGTCCCTTAGCTCGTCTGGTAACGCACTCAGCTCACACACTGAGTGTCCGTGGTTCAATCCAGGTACGGTTTTAGTTTGATATCTTTATTATGCACCCCATACCCATCCTGTGGGCGGTAGTCAAAAGATTACAGAGGTACATAATGGGTCCAGGGACTGGACCTCAAAGTTTGATAGCTGAGCAAGTTACAAAGGTAATGAACTCAGATGGTCACAATCATGACAAGTTACAAAGGTATTTGCAGATTACAGAGGTATATATAGGGGTGGAAACATTAGGACGTGTTTTCTTAAGACACCTGCTGTCCATGTTCACCTAGCTGTAAGTAGGTACCTGGGTGTTAGTCGACTGGTGTGGGTCACATCCTGGGGACAAAATTAACCTAAGTTGCCCAAAATGCTGTGCATAACCAGGGACTTTCTATATAGTATGTCATTGATGTCAGCTATGGTCTGTATAAGTTGTATCATGTACTTGTACATATAAAGATTATTACTATTAATAAGTTAGTGTTCATGGATGATATAAACTTAGCAACATTTCCCTGCTGCAGTGCAGCTTCACCAGTCTTCCTCGCATCGCCAGCTACTGTGCAGCTGCCATGCCCTTCTGTGCAGCTGCCATGCCCTACTGTGCAGCTGCTATGCCCTACTGTGCAGCTGCCATGCCCTACTGTGCAGCTGCCATGCCCTACTGTGCAGCTGCCATGCCCTACTGTGCAGCTGCCATGCCCTACTGTGCAGCTGCCATGCCCTGCTGTGCAGCTGCCATGCCCTACTGTGCAGCTGCCATGCCCTCCAAGACACTCCCACTCTGGGAGCCAAGGCCGGGTCACCATGTGAAGAAGACCCGGGCCGGCATGATGATTGATTTGATATCTTTATTATGCACCCCATACCCATCCTTTGGGCGGTAGTCAAAAGATTACAGAGGTACATAATGGGTCCAGGGACTGGACCTCAAATTTTGATAGCTGAGCAAGTTACAAAGGTAATTAACTCAGATGGTCACAATCATGACAAGTTACAAAGGTATTTTGCAGATTACAGAGGTATATATAGGGTCCAGAGACTGGGCCCCAAAGTTTTGATAGCTGAACAAGGTACAATGGTAATTAATTCACTAGTTACAAGGTAATGAATCATGTAAGTAAATTTACTAGTACCGGCGAATCTACAACAAACAACATTCCCCTTGAGAATCTTTTTAATATCTTTATTATGCACCCCATACCCATGGTGTGGACGGTAGTCAAAAGATTACAGAGGTACATAATTGGTCCAGGGACTGGACTCCAAAGGTTTGATAGCTGAGCAAGTTACAGCGGTAATGAACTAGATCTGGTCACAATTATGACCAAGTTACAAAGGTAATGAGCTCCAGGTAGAGCTGGTCACACTCATGACAAGTTACAAAGGTAATGAACTAGATCTGGTCACAATAATAATAATAATAATAATAATAATAATAATACTTTATTGTGACATGGTACAATGATACATGGTAGACAAGATATATTTCTTAATGAGATGTACATGCCAAAAGCCCCTAATATGCTGTGCATTGCGGGCATTCTTAAGACTACTTTATTCTAGACTACATGGTAAAAAGTTATGGTTGACAATTTATAAAATAAGTATAATTGCATATCTAAGTTATAAAGTTTGAATATAAGTTGAACATATCAATTAATTGCAGCAATGCAACTAATTGAGTGAGATAACAATTTAAAACAATTAGTTGCATTGCAGTTACAGTTTACGTGGTCATTATAATGTAAATGTTAGGTAATAGTTAGCTTAGTATGTATTATTCATAACAGGTTTTTACATTTAAGTGATTAGTCAGGTTTTTACATTAAGTGATTATTCTACTTTGTTGAGAATGTTTGATATTGAGCATTTAGCTTTGGGTGAGAAGGTGATTTTTTAGCATCGTTTTGAATTGGGGTACAGGCAGGGTTTCTTTGGCAATGACAGGTAATGAATTCCAAATTTTCGTGCCTTTTATATGCATTTAGTTTTTACATAGTGTTAGATGGACACGGGGAACATCGAGGAGTGATCTGTGTCTAGTGTTATGGTCATGTGTCCTGTTAAAATTGGTAAGGAGAAGTTTGAGTGGTGGGTTAATATTTGCATAGAGTGTTCTATGTATGTAATAGGCACAGTAAAAAGTATGGATGTCTTGTATGGTGAGTAAGTTTAGGTTTTTGAATATTGGTGGAGTATGTTGTCTGGAGTGAGAATTTGTTATCATTCTAACTATAATAATAATAATAATTTTTATTTCAATGCATGTTACAAGTGTACAATGTTATTGGTAGTTACAATTATAAAACAATTATAAAACTGTAATGCAAGGAGAGCCACTGGCATGCCATGGCATTAGGGGCAGTTTATTCTAGAGACTTATTCACTAAGTACTTAATGCTAAAGAAATTGATTGAGTTTATTCTAGTTCTGTATTATTTAAATTATTATATGGTTATACATACTATTAAAAAACAATACAAGAGAAATTGGTTGAGTTTAATCTAGTTGTATAATTTATTTCAAATTACAGTATGTTGATGCTATACTAGTATAATAACAATACTAGAAATAGTTTTTAGAGTTTCTTCTAGATATATATTTTATTTCAAATTAAGAAAATGATGATACTATAAGATTTTAAATGACAATATGATGATATGAAATTGCAACAAGTGTTAAGGAGGATGAACATATCAAATTGAGATCTTAAGTAAAATAATATTGGGTTTGGAAGTTTGTTACAGTATGAGTATTTAGTATAGGGTGAGTAGGTGATTTTTGAGAAGAGTCTTGAATTGATTTTCAGACAAGGTTAACTTGATATTTACTGGTAATGAATTCCAGATTCTGGGGCCCTTTATGTGCATAGAATTTTTACATTGGTTAGTATGGACTCGGGGTATGTCAAATAGTGATCTGTGTCTTGTGTCATGTTCGTGGGACCTATTAAAGTTGTTGAGGAGAATTCTGAGCGCAGGGTTAATATTAGCATGTAGAGTTTTATGTATGTAGAAGGCACATGAATAGGTATGAATATTTTTTATGGTGAGTAGTTTTAAGGTTCTGAATATAGGTGGAGTATGCTGTCTAGAGTGGGAATTTGTTATCATCCTGACTGCAGCCTTTTGCTGGGTTATGAGTGGTCTAAGGTGATTTAATGTTGTTGAGCCCCATGCACAGATTCCATAGGTGAGATAAGGGTAGATAAGAGAATGATATAGTGCAATGAGAGCTGGTTGAGGCACATAATAGCGTATCTTAGATAATATACCTACTGTCCTTGAGATTTTCTTGGAAATTTGTTGTATGTGTGTTTGGAATTTAAGACTACTGTCAAGGTGGATTCCTAGGAATTTTCCCTCTGTGAGCCTTGTGATGGGTGAACCATTTAGCGTTATGTTAAGTGGAACATTTGTAGCTTTGTTTCCAAACTGAATGTAGTAGGTCTTGCTGCCTTTTGTTGTGTTATTAGTGGTCTGAGATGAGTTATTGATGTAGAGCCCCATGCGCAGATTCCATAGGTGATGTATGGGTAAATGAGTGAGTGATATAGGGTAAGGAGAGCTGGTTGTGGAACATAGTACCGTATCTTGGATAGTATTCCCACGGTCTTTGAGACTTTCTTGGAAATTTGTTGTATATGTGTCTGAAATCATGACAAGTTACAAAGGTAATGAGCTCCAGGTAGAGCTGGTCACAATCATGACCGTTACAAAGGTAATGAATCATAAACATGTCCATACATGGTTACAGTCATGAACAAATTACAAAGTAATGAACTGTTAACAAACATTCTAGGGAATGCATCCATTGCCCCCCAACAACAGAAAGAGAAAACTTGAATGTCCTCTACCATGAGAGAAGATGGTGTTGTGGGGGAGACTCTCTCTCTCACTCTCACTGCACTTGTTTCACACACACTGTATTTGTCTTTTTTTCACTCTACTTGTCTCTCTCTCTCACTGTACTTGTCTCTCTCTCTCTCTCTCTCTCTCTCTCTCTCTCTCTCTCTCTCTCTCTCTCTCTCACACACACACACACACTATACTTGTCTCTCTCGCTCACACCGTACTTGTCTCTCGCTCACACCGTACTTGTCTCTCTCACACCGTACTTGTCTCTCTCTCACATCGTACTTGTCTCTCTCTCACACTATATTTGTCTCTCTCTCACACCGTACTTGTCTCTCTCTCTCACACCGTCCTTGTCTCTCTCACACCGTACTTGTCTCTCTCTCACACCGTACTTGTCTCTATCTCACAATGTACTTGTCTCTCTCACACCGTACTTGTCTCTCTCACACCGTACTTGTCTCTCTCACACCGTACTTGTCTCTCACACCGTACTTGTCTCTCACACCGTACTTGTCTCTCTCACACCGTACTTGTCTCTCTCACACCGTACTTGTCTCTCTCACACCGTACTTGTCTCTCTCACCGTACTTGTCTCTCACACCGTACTTGTCTCTCACACCGTACTTGTCTCTCACACCGTACTTGTCTCTCACACCGTACTTGTCTCTCACACCGTACTTGTCTCAGTAAGCATATTAGGTAGAGATACACAGTAATACAATAATCAGAGTATAAATTTCCACCAGGATAACCCCCTCCCCCCAAAAAAAAAAAAACTCAAAGTGATTTATTTCCATTGTGGTTGTCACACTGTGCTTCACTCTCGTTATTCCTTCATGGCTCTTGATCCAAGGAGTTGGAGCTACCCTCCCCTCGGATCGAGTTTGACTGCCTCCCATTCCACGAACGTCAAAGCCAAGTAAGGGTTTAGAGCTTCTCCCTAATTTTTAATAATAATTAACTCGGGTATAAAACGCAGGAATTTCTCCATGATCTTGAAGGACACACAATGTTGAGTATAATGTTGTTCTTTCTAAAAGAAATTTACGAAATATTGTCGGTAAGGAACTTGAAGAACAGTAGAGATGGGAACAAGCCGATCCATTATCCACCGTAAGAACATAAGAAAGAACACAGCAGCAGGCCTACTGGTCCATGAGAGGCAGGTCCAAGTCACCTATCCAACCTAGTCAGGTCCAGGTCACATCCACTTAAGGAAAGAACACGACATCAGATCTATTAGCACAAGCTAGTCAGGTCCAACTCACCCCCACTCATGTATTTATCTAACCTATTTTTAAAACTACACAACGTCTTAGCATCTATGACGGTACTCGGGAGTTTGTTCCACTCATCCACAACTCTATTACCAAACCAGTGCTTTCCTATATCCTTCCTGAATCTGAACTTTTCCAACTTGAAACCATTGCTGAGAGTCCTGTCTTGGCTGGATATTTTCAGCACGCTATTTACATCCCCTTTATTTATTCCTGTTTTCCACTTATACACCTCAATCATATCCCCCTAATTCTACGCCTTTCTAGAGAGTGCAGATTCAAGGCCCTCAGTCTATCGTCATAGGGAAGATTTCTGATACATGGGATCAACTTTGTCATCCTCCTCTGTATGTTTTCCAGAGCATTTATATCCATTCTGCAATACGGTGACCAAAACTTTGCAGCATAATCTAAATGAGGCCTAACCAAACATATATAGAGTTGAAGAACAACCTGAGGACTCCTATTATTATTTATGCTTCTTTATATGAAGCCAAGGAGTCTGTTCGCTATATTGCAAACACTTATGTACAGTTGTGGGAAATTGTGGGATGAGGTTCACAGGTACATTCCTGAATTATTTCATCCACATAATTTACGGGGGGGGGGGACACCTAATCAACAGTTTATTAAACTCACCAAGATTAGTTGTACCTCAGAGCTAGATGGGATTTTCTAGATACTAGGCTGCACCATACCTCTCCTTCGATGACCACACACACTCTTTCCCACCCACAAAGTCGGGCCTATAAAAGTATTACAATATTGTTGTGATAAAAACACAGGCCTCATTTCTAGGCTTTATTGAACACAAAATCCATGGTACATGTCTGCAACAGAAGAAAATACATCTAATGACTGCTGCTGCAGGACAGGTGATGTAAGGTGCATATGTCCTCAGAAAAGCTATAGCTACTGGCGACATATTTAAGCTTACCATGTAATCTGCATCACGAATGTATTTGTGTAAGAGCGAGACCACACGCCATGCTGGGCCATCGCCGTACTGTTTGTTGTTATTGTTAGGGGCCCCCTGAGGTGGTGCCGTATTGTGTCCTGCAGCGGCTCTCCACAAGAGCGGTATCACTACAATCTCCCCCTTCTAAAATATCAGATACAGTAATCCTCCAAACGGTTAGGTGGGTGACGTGTACGTCCAGACCTTCGTAGCCCTTGAGCCTCTTCACCGGGTTCGGTATTTTCTAGCGGGGTTTGACTATCTACTGGAGCGGCATCCTCTATTTCAATAGGGGTAGCCTGAAAAGGCTTCCCTGGAGAAACGAAGCATCTTTCGCAACATCTATTGGTGTATCTTGAGATTCCGCACTAACATTGGTTTCAACTGGGGCTAAGTGTCTTGTAGATACAGTAGTCTCTTCACCATTTTGGTAGCGAATGTGGGCATAATGCGGATTAGCTTGTAGGAGCTCTACCTCTTCCACTAAAGGATCCGTCTTGTTCATCCTACGGTGACTCTTCAGGAGAATGGGTCCAGGGTGACATAACCAGGTGGGCATGGAGGCTCCCGTAGAGGAACGACGTGAATAGTTGAAGAGTCTCTCATGAGGGGTAGCATTAGTAGTTGTGCACAGCAATGATCTAATAGAGTGAAGGGCATCAGGTAAGACAGTCTGCCAGTGTTGAACCGGTAGATTGCGAGATTTCAGTGTCATTGTAACTGACTTCCATATAGTACCATTGAACCGCTCCACTTGACCATTGCCTTGAGGGTTGTAGCTTGTTGTTCTGCTGCAAGCAATCCCTTTGTTAGCCAAAACTCATGAAGTTCATTACTCATGAACGAGGATCCCCTGTCTGAATGGATATAGGCCGGCATACCAAAAATAGCGAATAACTGGGAAAGACAACTGATGACAGTTGAAGCAGTCATATTTGCACAGGGGAACACAAAGGAAACCTAGAATATTCATCTACTATGTTAAGGAAATACCTATTCTGGTTTATGCTTGGTAGAGGTCCTTTGAAATCTATATTCAGTCTC